>JAPTHN010000077.1:0-298072 GCA_026936325.1 Platynereis dumerilii
TATGGCAAGTGTAATAGGCCATATATAATAATTATATATTAGA
This sequence comes from Platynereis dumerilii, assembly GCA_026936325.1. NCBI lineage: Eukaryota > Metazoa > Annelida > Polychaeta > Phyllodocida > Nereididae > Platynereis > Platynereis dumerilii. Next base: position 44 of record JAPTHN010000077.1, read on the forward strand.
ATGTCTTTGTAACATATGTCTTTGCCATTTGAAATCATGTTGAAAAAGGATATGTCATCAAGATATACCTTATACCTCTATAGAAATTCTTTATCTTGTAATTTTGAAATGGAGATATGCGAATTCTGGATATTATTTCTGTGAGTTTCTTCAAGAATTCCATTAGTAACCTGAAATATTATTGCTCCTAAATGAGCTTTTCGATGAGCTTTTCCATGAGCTTCACCGTGAGCTCCAAGAGGCTGTTAAGCCTAGTTGAGAGATTGGGGCTTTTCTGGCATGCTCCAGTATGGAATTGCATTGGCTGATATCCCTGTTGCTAACATGTTATGAAGCTCTGCATGAAAATGTGAAATAATTTTGTGTTGCAATGGCTAGAATGTTTCATTTGGAAATTTTATGCATTCCAAAACAATTACGTGATTCACTTCTGTGCAGTGTCAATAGTATGTCAATTTATAATAACTGATTTATCCCATACCATTTGTCAGGGGGAGGGGAGGGTTGGTCTAGTGGCAGCGTGCCGAGCTGACGAACGCTAGGTCTGGGGTTTGAATCCAGCTCTTGCTGGATCACCTGGGCCTATGTTGGACGGCTGTTTCAAGCATCCTTCGCCTCATTGCCATTACATGTCCTGCTCCTGTCCTAATTAGCCTACCTAGGGCATAAATACAGGACGTAAAGCCCAAATCGTCCATCCATACCATTTGTTTATGGCTCGCAACAAATAATCCTCAAATCTTATATGTTCACTCTAATATATTGCTTACATATATAGGAAATAGGCCATTATTTTTTCTTTTTATGATCCGAGATAAGTCTTTTCTTGTTGTAGATTGCTCCCAAAGAAGTCATATTGTCGTACGCTAGTAGTAAACGCCTCTTTTTATGTGCAAAATTGCATATTCTGCATGTTTTTTGGAATATACAATATGTTTGGAAAGCAATTTCCGCTACCTAATTGACGGTTAAGTACATTTTTAGTGCTTCTGAAGCAAGATGATGAGAGGAAAATTAATTTAATTTATATGTTTATAAATTGATTCTTGCGAACGACAGTAAATTTATAGTCAGAAGAATGAACCATTTACTTTCTCGTGTCTCTTTTCATAGCGACAATGATTCCTTAACAAGACTGATTTACTTAAGTCTGTAAAATGATAAATGCATCTCTTTGTGAATTCATTTTATTGTCATCACCATGACTTGAAATTAACTTTTCAGTGTCACCTTAAATAACTGATTGGCAGAGGCAGTGATAGCATTAGCCCAGCAGTAGCAGTGACTGAATGAGGAGACTAATTAACTACTGATATTCCTTCTGCCAATTAAGAGACTCTATGACTCTCGAAGTCCATCAATTTGAGCAAGTGTTTGTCGCTTGTGCTTAATTGCTCAAAAATGTCTGTTTTGTCGTCTGACATTGTAGTAAGATGTAGTTATCTGATTAAGTGGATAGTTGTGATGGCAAGTCGATCAGGTTTTATAAGAGCTGTTTGTGAATCTATTTTAGTGGTACTTTAACTTGAATATGAAAGACTTATTTAACTGTGTTTGCTTGTCTGAAGGTTTTGGTTTCGAACTCCAGCCGTGCTCTCTTTATGAAAGAGTTTATCGTTCAAGCTTGATGTTGTTTCGAATCTGACATTCACTTGGCGGTCCCGCGTTCTTTTAAATAGTGCATGTTAAATACCACACTAGTATCTATGCGAAACTTTAGAAAAGGGAGTACAGTTCCCCCGTGGCCTAATTGGTAAGTGCGCTTGTCAACTGGCTTTGAGGGCGTGGGTTCAAATCTCACCCCGGGAACTTACTTTAGTCCGAGCCCATGGGACATTAAATGGAGGCGTATTGTTTCCAATATTCTATGCTGGGGCAAATTAAAGACCCTGGACATCCCTGAATTATTAGGGTATGTGCCAGACTCACAGTCTTCTCATCTCATCATCATACGGCGATCGCCTGCCTCGATATAGCCCACCAAGGTGCTGCAGAGGCGTAAAACACAAACAAACAAACAAAAGAGAGTACAGCCCAAAAGCAGCCTCGTTCCTTATCTCCGTTTCATTATGTCTGCCCCTAGAAGCTGATTATGTTTGGTCTGACAGTCGAGTTATGCGTTATAATCTCCCAGATATATGCTAAATAAGATGGTACATGCAGCAGAGAATGCCCCTACTGGACCCCAGAGCTTTTATCTTCCCTGAAGTAGAATGAAGTTTATTACCTCTCTATTACTTTCATTAGCTCATGATAGTGGTCACATATGTATGAAGTTGACTGTTCTGTAGAGAAATGAGTTACACCAGATGCATAATTTGCAACTTAAAAAATTACACAATTTTGAATTCCTCATAACAGTAAATGTTAGATTCAAGATATGAAGTGATAAAACATTTGTATCATTTTTAATGTTTGAGGGCATGAAAAATACAACACTTGGGGTAAATGTCTACATATATTCCAATTGTATCATATTCCTGAATTATAATTTAGTATAGAATGTCATGACCTTTGGAATAACAATCTCTAATTTCTATCTTATTGGATGGTTAGTGACTAGTTTACGTAATTAATGGATGTAATTTCATAACTTGGCCAAATTGCTGCTCATTGCAAATATTGTAATTAACTGTTACCAAATATTCAGCGGATCGTTTTCCATTAATTATTCAATATTATTTGATATATATGTGGAAATGGACTCCACCCTAAGTCGATGCACCCACCTACTCAAGTTAGTCGTGACATAGTAGTGTTGTGAAACTGAATATGTGGGGGAAAGTAGGGGGAACTGGATCCCAGGGAGAACTGGGCCACCATGACTTCAGTGGGATCTTCATGAGTAGTATTGAGGTCGGGCAGAAAATGGCTAACATCAAAAAATTACAATTTCACTTTTGACAAAAGATGGAACAAGTGATCTCATGGCAGACCTCAATATCACTCTGGAGATCCTGATGAAGTCATTGTGGCCAGTCTTCCCTGTGGTCCAGTTTTCCCTACTCCCTACTTTCCTCTACTTATTTCATTTTCACAACAAAACTGTGTGGGTACTGATGATATCAAGCAGAAAATGGCCTCCGGAATAGCGGGTGTTGGAAGGTAGGATGCCCATATAGTCTAACGTGGAATTCGATGTCAAATCTCTGAGAGGCATACTTACTTTCAAGAGCAACTGTACATAGTAATTATACCATGTGTGATAAAAAACCCAATGTTACATGCTTGGAGGCCTATACACTGAGTCTGCAGTCACTTTCTATCTAATCAGGTCATCGGTAGCTCTCAAGGTTGCGGCCTTATCGGAGTATAATCAGAGCTCCAGAAAAGTCTTAACACACAATAAACCTGTGCATGTTGAGCTAAATTAGGCTACCCAATTTGCTCAGTGCTCTTATTGCCACATTGCTAGGAATAGGAAAAGGATTTGCTAGAATTGGGTGGAATTAGGGCTAGAATTGGTTGGGAATTAGGGTTGGGCATGTAGAGATTAGGGCTAAGTATGGGCTACATTATGCTAAACATGGACACTTAATGAGATGTACGCCGTGCGTCTTTCCCAAAATCTGTAGATAGGTTTAGCTTGAGCGATTGCTTTAACATGTTTAAGATCTACTCAGTATAAAACCTAAAGTGGTCTTACGATGTGCGAGTACCGGTATCTCTTCAACAATCCACTTAATATATGCGGCATCTTCCCACAGTATCAGTCCCTTTTTTTTGGTATGAAGGAATGATACTGCACTTAAGGTTAGTCCCAAATGAGAAACCATTCCTTTTCTGCCCTTTGCAGGGGTCTCTTACGTGTAAGTTGTTATGAATTACTAATGCATTATTACTGCTAACATAATAAGTTGTTCTCTAACAAATGTCTGTTGAAAAAGTATATTGAAAATTCTTCTCATAAAAACACCAGCAAATTATTAATTTCCTAGGAGGTGAGTTGGAATGAACCAATTTAAAAATAAATGAGTATGAGATAAACTCTACACCTGCTCTCCTGAACCTTTACATACTCATTAGTATGTCATTACCCCTGAAGTAGATTATAATGAGGATATGACCAGCCTCAATGGGTGACCCTGTGGCACACCCATCCCACACATGTCAAGCAAGATAGGACAAGGTCCCTGCCATTCATTGAGGCCTGTAAAAGGGTATGTGGAGGTCTGCAGGTCATGTATAAGCCCTGACATTAGTCCCCAATTTGAGTGTCACTAAGCTGCAAGGTCATTATTTGAGGACCCCCCTCCAATCAACTCACTCTCCAAATCATTACTGCACTGGAGCACAACAGTAAATAGAGGTAGCTTCTGACTGAGCTGGTAGATTTGGTTGCCAGGTTGTTCATATAGGAACAGATTGGACATATTTTTCTCCATGTTGTCATTTGAACATGTGCACTGTGGAATGTTGTGCCAGCATTCCTTTTATAGATTGAGCTACATCAAGCCTTAATATTGAAGAAGGAAAACAGAGCTTTTAGAGGGTGTTTAAAGATAATATGTATAGATCGAAAGTTTAATTTATATAGTGGAAAGTGTGAACAGAATGGGATTCTTAACTTGAATTTACACATTGGGCTTGTGTTTGTTTTTAGTAAATTAAGCTTTTGATCAAGCTTCTAAAGAAGTACCTCTTGTCCTTCAGCAAGAATTTCAGAGCTAATGATAACACAGCCAGCTTCCAAATAAGCTTCCAGATTTAATAGATGAGAGAAAGATTAAGCTGGTGGTGAAACACTCTTATTTGAATTGCAGTAGCTCTCACTGCAAAGGAGCACCTCCCATCTTTTGCTCATTTCACAAATCGGCTTGCTCGATCTAGATTTTGAGACAGAATCTAAATTGGCTCTCCATTTTTCAGTTTAGTAACCACACACATTGTATTTGTATTCCCACTTCTCCAAATTCTGAAACCTGAACAGCCAATACACATATATAAACTTTCAGGTGGCCATTCCCAATGGTCTTTAGATCACTACGTCCCCACATAACATAGAACAGAGGTACATCATTTAGATGCAGCTTCTGAAATTCTGCATTCAATTTTCCGATCATGCAAATAGCAACAATGAGACAATATTGAGGTTTGTAATTAAGCTTGTTACAATGTTACATTATCATTTTAACGTTTGTCATTTTAACATTTAACTTCTGAACTGTAAGAAATGAGGACAGATATGCTTAAAGTGATAACAACTTCTATAGAATTTTAACGAAGTTAATTCTTAATAAACATTGAAATTTCTGTTCCAAGTGAATATTTCATGTAGAAAGGAATCACATAGAGCCTAAATGAGTAAATATTTGTGTGATATCATAATAACGGTCCCATGAATGCTGCTGTCCTTACTTAATCCAGTGAATTATTAAGAACATCTTAATTTTGATGAATTCAACAGTGACTGAAAATTGTTCTAGCTGTTCTTGCCTTTAGACATTTTGTAGCTGGTTAAGATGCAGCAAAATCTTCCTCCATGTAACACACTTAACTTTCTTCCTTCTATTAGATTACACCACAAGGATCTGGAAGTTTGATAATAATTCAGTTATCTTTAGATTGATGTTGACACTGTTAACACACTTTCCATGGACTCCTGAAATAATTTAATCAAACATTGGTGGTCACATTGAGCACCCTGTCACATGTAACCTACTTGAGATATGCAGCCCCTTCCCCCATTTTTTTTTAAAGAAGAAGATTAGGTGGTGGTAGCTTCTAGATTGAGCTATATAGCGACCCTCCCCAGAAACGACTTCTGTCAATACGCATCTCAATAATCCTATTCCTGCTCTATGCTTTTTCTTCTTGCAATATTCAACCTCCTCCTTATGATGTCAAACCTCTTCCTTGCAATATTTAAGACTTTCTTGCAATATTCAACCTCTTCCTTGTGATATTCAACGACTTCCTGGCAATATTCAACCCCCTCATGATATTCTATCTCATCCTTGCAATAATTAACTTCCTCCTTGTGATATTAAATCACTTTCTAGTAATGTGAAACCTCCTCCTTATGATATATAACCTCTTCCTTGTAACATTTAACCTCTCCTTTGGGATAATCAACCTCTTCCTTGCAATATTCAACCTGCTTTTTGCGATATTCAACCCTATCCTTTAATATGATGCTTTTAACTTGATATTTTGCATGATGCAATGAGAGTTTCTCTCCTCAACTGCCCAAGACCCAAGGGCCAAGGGGTTACTCATTGCTGATGTGTGATATTGTATAAGCCATTGCAGTACTTTTAAAAAATCTGCTGTCTGAATTCTCTGCCGAGTTTTCCTATAAAAAAAAATTATAAGCTGATTTATGATGATCACCTGAATTTCTCATTAATCTTCCCTGTTGGTGTCTGTGTACCATAATCACTTCACCTGCTCCAAGTCTATAAAACTTTAGAAGCCATCAAAAATTGATGGTATTTTTATATGCATCGTATAATGCAATTAAGGGGGTGCGTATCATTAACTTTCTGTTGTGAAAACGCTTAAACTCTATACCAAGAAAATATTCCTTGGTGTATATTGTAAAGTGATTTTTGAATGTGATCTTATAAGAATTTTCCACCTGCGCTCTAGTCGTAGTAATTGACCATTATCATTGATGGTTTAGTTTTCGAAACTTTCATTAACAGTAAGATATCTTTCAATGTGTATTGTAACACAACTTTTGTGTGATGCCTGTAAAGATTTTGCTGACACTTCTCTTTAGAGTTAAAGTTCGCGAAAAACACATTCATCTTTCGCTCAGAGTTAAATGGGGGGAGGGTTGGTCCAGTGGTAGCGTGCTTGGTTGCCAATAGCTGGGTCTAGTGTTCGAATCCGGCTCTTGCTGGGTTACTGGGCTGATGTTGGACGGCTGTTTCAATCATTGTTCTCCTCCTGTCCTAATTGACCTTCCAAATGCATAAATCAGCACGTAGAGCCCCAATCAGCCATCTATGGAACAATGTTAAAACATCCATTGAAGATTTTCTCAGAATATTGTGTAAGTCTTGATAGGAGTGACAATAACCTGTAGATCTTTCTCAGTGTCTTAAAGCCAATAAGGAATTCTCATATTTCTTGTGTTATTGAATTGTGTGAAGAAGATTCATTATCCAGGCCCTACTCATTGTGCTCTTGAGGCTATCCAGGTTATTGTACTCGGCATTTTTCGCAAGGCGTTCCTTGTGCAGAGCTTGTCATACACTCCACGATAGAAAGATAAGAAAAAATGGGGTTGGTGACCATTTGTCACCATTATGGTCTGTTTTACTTTTAAAGGGAATTCTGCCACATTCTGGATTCCATTTGCGCTCCATCTAGGAAACTTTAACGTGGCCGTTCGGTGATCACGATGGGGGGAGGGTTCGTCTAGCGGTAGCGTGCTCGGTTGCCAATCGCTGGGTCCAGGGTTCGAATCCAGCTCTTGCCGGGTCACCTGGGCCTATGTTGGACCGTCACTTGGACGGCTGTTTCAATCATCCTTCGCCTCATTGCTTTGTCCTCCTCCTGTCCTAATTAGCCTACCAAGTGCATAATTACATGACGTAAAGCCCCTATCATCCATCCATCCATCGGTGATCGTGATGGCGATAATCTCTGGCTGTGCTCAGACCAGGGTTTGAATCCATGTCCTTTTAAGGCTTAGGATCATTATGCACCATGACATACGATGACAGCTACTATATATGCTTGTATTCACACTTTACCTCTTCGATGAAGTTGCCTTGACTGCCTATCAGTCAGTTACTTTTCCACTTACCAGAGAGTATTTTCACTCAGAAAAGCCCTGGTTGTGACTGATGAGCTTCATTATTTGGTGTCTATTGGATGTACGTGGCATACACTAGTGTTTAAACAAAATGAAGCATTCTGTCAATGTCGAAACACTTATTTACTACGGCTGGAAATTTTTCTGACAGTTGTTAATATCCAGATGCTCATAATGTATCACAAACTCCTCTTTATGAAGGAAGTAGACATTTTTAAACAATGAGACTTGAAAGTCTTAGAGCCATACATCAATGTCTATGCTGGGTGAGAAGTCGGACTGGCTTGTCTGTAAATTGACAAATGCATCATGCGTACGACAGACTGGCTTCTCTCAAGTTAAGTTGGGTTACAAAACCTTTCCTTGAGGACCGCACTCTCTTACTGAGTTAATATCACCAAGAATGTGTATTACATCAAATAAGCACCTACTGTTCTACTCTCGATTAAGCGTCAACCTCAGAAAAGGGCCCTCTTTAGAGGAGTCCTGAAAGTTTGATTTCAACCTCAAGTAAAGCCCAAGGGTAGATCAGGCTCCAGAATAATAAGAGCCTTGTCTACTATTCGAGGAAATGCAGTACTCGCGAAAGACTAAAGGTCTCCTGAACGACACACTTCATTTTTTTTGCGGTGCGATGTAGTGAGTCTGGTACAAGCACTCTTTGTTTGAGCAATGAATAATGTAATATTATACACGATATATTACTCCAAGAAGGGCTTTGCTCAGTAGGAGAGCTATATGATGGGCAATAATGCTCTTCTTCTTATGAGGATGCCACACTTGGGAAATATGGGTGGCACTTGTGGTGCACTTGTATTCCTGTGTAGGAAATTGCAATTACATGAATGCTTCTTTATGCACTACTAGCAGCTACTTATTCCATGGACATATTGTATAGTAGCAATTGACTATCTACTTACTAGTACTTGTCTTAGTACTCTGAGCGAGTAGGCGTTCATATTGCATTGACGACTAGTTTCAGAGGTTTCGATTAAAGCTACAGAACTTTTGCTCAGTTGGTTGTTTCAGAGATTCTTTTTGAATGTCTGTCTTAACATAGAAATATTTATTCATCATGCACATTTGAGTATGCAACGACAACCAACTTTTTTCTGCTGACATACGTCATGGTAAATAAAAGAATATGTTACAGTCCTTGTCATACTTACGTGGAATCTCAAGTTTTTTTTCTATGCTGTTGAACTGTGATGTCAGAGATGACTCTATTCTAGCATTGCAATATATGTAAATTAACTACAAGCTGTGATGTCATTTCAAACTGGGTCAGATTCCTCCGCTTCTAGCCAATGTTGATCCTCCTGAACTGAGCGTCACAGTTTCAATACAGTGTCAGCTTGTAGTTAATTTACATATACTGCAATGCTAGAATAGAGTCATCTCTGACATCACAGCTCAACAGCATAGAAAAGAACTTGAGATTCCACATAAGTACGACGGGGACTGTAAAATTTACAAATGAATAAAAAGGTTATCTTAGAATCTTCGACACTGCATAACAGTGAAGAGAGTTGATTTTGCCCAATTTTTGCTTATCATTGTAGAATCGAATCGATGATGCAGATGCATTTGTCTCTGGGGTCCTTGAACAAACCTTTGTTAACTACTTGATAGTTTCCCAGTCGTGTTTCTGTGGAGGCTTGTAGAGCCTGCAATGCATATAATTGCTGCGAAACCTTTGGAAATGGCCAGATCTCTGCACACAATAGTAGATGTAGAAATCATGCATGTGACACAAACCTTTAGTCAATCGGATGAATCACTGCAATACATTAACGGAACCCTATGCCATCCCAAGAAAACATGGCAAAAGAATTTGGCCCATGTCACAACCTTCTGTGATACCGGATAGCTACCCGGAAGGCAGCTGCACGGCTCACCAGCAAATCAACTTATGTCGTGCCTACGGCTTGTGCCTATGGCTTGTCCTGTGGTTATCATTGATTTTATCATAGTGCTCAGTTTCGTGCCATTATGTCTCATTTGTCATCTCAGTGTCACAGACAGGCAGTCAGTTGGAAAATATGTGTAAATGTCCTGTCATACAGACACAGAAAATATGGTTTCTGAACCACCACTTGGTCTAATGCAGTATGCTTAGGGTAATCCGCTGAAAGCCTGAAAGTGATGAAAAACTGATGATCACTTTCTTGGGTCTTGTCGCATGCTTTTGCGGCCTTATGTCAGGTTGGTGGGGAGGTCTGGTCGAGTGGTAGTGTGCTGGGCTGCCAAACGCTGGGTCCAGGGTTTGAATCCAGCTCTTGTTGGGTCACCTGGGCCTATGTTGGACAGCTGTTTCAATCATCCTTCTCCTCATTGCTGTGTCCTCCTCCTGTCCTAATTAGCCTACCAAGTGCATAAATACGGGACGTAAAGCCCCAGTCATCCATCCATGAAGGGAAAATGAATGGCTGTTTCAATTAATCTATCATCGGTGGTAATGTTGTCCCAAACTACCAAAGTCATCATTGATGTCTGTTGGACTGTTGGGTCTTAGTCGGATTGTCTTTCACCGATTTACAAATGAGAGAAGAGAAGTGAAAGTATTTCAGATCCCCCTTGCCTCCTTAGTGTTATATTGAGGAGTACAGATAGGTATCAGCAAAAGAATTTCAGACCATTTCTATTTACAATTCAATAACCTTTCTGCCTTGCAACATCACCTGCTTTAATATGGCAGCCTGCCTTCTGAACTATACTATGACAGGGAATAAAGATAGAACTTCATAGGAGAAGCCATAATCAGAGACCTGCCCTCAGCAGCCAGGTCTGAGCCTGCAAGCTAGAGGTCACAAGTAATGTTACCTTAGGCCGACAACTTCCGGGTCATCGTGCGCAAGGTCTTTGTGGCTTTGATTGCCGTAAGGTCCTTGGTAATATTGGGCGATGACCTTTTCCTCTAATGTTCCTTGAGGTCTATCTCTTGCGAGTTAATTATATCAAATATCTGAGATTCTCCGTCTTCCACAATGTAATTCTGAGGCTTAGTGAACAAGGCGCGTTAGCCTTGCTGTATTAGAACAGTCACTTGCATTGGCTCAGATGGTTGTCAGTTGAGTTCATGCCGAAGTTCTGAATGAGTTCATGCTGAAGTTCTGATCAGTTGAGTTCATGCTGAAGTTCTGAACTGTTGCTGGTTGTTTCCAAGTCAAAATTGCTTTGAATTGTATGAATCGTCGTACAGGGTTATACAATTTTTGGTTCGGTCCATTTACAAACTACAGGCTTCAGTGGCCATTGTAAATAAAACATCCTGATATTTGTTTTATTGTACCTACATCTTGGGTTTATTTCTACCAAGGTAGTTTAGTTCATTCAGAAAGTTGGACGGCATCATTCTGGTTGAAGTCCTCCGCATCTGAACTGCGAGTAAGACGATGCAAAACCTGCCTTGACTACATGATCTGTCCATCAATAAGTCTGTCATGTTCAGAATCTGTCACGTTCAGAGTTAGTTCATGTTACTTTCACTCAAGGGTTCCTTTTCTTGATCTTTGCTGATCTCTTCGCAAGACCCTAATCAGTCGTTAGCCACTGCTGAATCTTCTGAATCTTTGGCAGATGAGGCTGCAGAAAGACTTTTCCAAGTTCTATACAGGTTAGTAGTTTCAATTAATTTATTTGTGGCTGGGTGTGAGATATAATAAGAAGTCGCAGAATGCTGCCTACTCCGTAAACATCACTTGTGCTGTTGTGCTAAAATATGTAAGGGGGTGGGGATACTGAAATTAGATATCCAGAAGGAGCTTATATTTTAAAAAATGACGAACGAGATTTGGTAAGATCGATAAATTCTTGTCGGGGAGTCTTGAAATTCATGATTTCTGTACGGTCAATTTCTTAAAACTCATATTGTTTCACTTGCAGAGCATCGCATGCTCGAAAGATAAATTTTGTCTTGCGTTTCTTGGGAAGTTTTTCTGATGAGAACTTGTCTCAGACATGCACTTTGTTCTGAAGAATGCCCTTGAATCCACACCAATTTCAAGCCCTACATAATTGTTAATATGGTAAGAATATATCATGAAACCTTCGGAGCTCAATTTTTCCTCAGGGGTGTGATTTTCATGCTCTTCTAACCTGCTTGAATTGCGTGATTAAATTGCCGGATGACAAGTCCTTGGCTTTTCCTTTTTTTTTCCTCATAGCTGTGTCCTTGTCTTCTACCTGTCTTAATCAGACATATGGTGCTCAATTGTGCGAAGAGTTTACACTTTCTATCATTATCGGCATTTCTGTGAGACTGTGTCTGATATTTTGTCTACTGCACAGGTTCAGATGTTGTTACAGATGATTTTCGTGTGTATCATTTTGTCGTATCCAGCAGGTTCAGTCCGCGTAACATGCGATACTGATGTTACTGCGGATGAAAGTTTTCGTAATGGGTGAATTAGGCTAAAATAAGTAGTTCCTTCACTTATTTTCGGAGGAAGCACGGATATAATGTGAGATGTCATGGAATCAATTGTATATCGGCCCAGTAGAGGGGAAAACAGGGCTGTTAAGTATTTACCTTTATATTTTATATGGGACATTTAGAATGGCTGGGATATTATATGGTCACCTTGACAATTTTGAATTGGCATCAAAATGCTGAGTAGAGCTAGGTTTGGTTTTAGTTTTTGAATGAAGCTTCATCCCATGGCCAATGTAAAATCAGAAAATCAGAAGATTGGTGATTTTGTGTAAAAAACGTTTTCATTACCCTTCTGCAATTATGAGAAAAGCCTGGAAAAAATTATGAGATGAGATGCCTCCTATTAAAAAAAGAACGAAGAGATGTAGCAGGTGCCTGGATAATAGAATTAGCAATATTAGGAAATACAAATTGCTAGTTTAAACATGAATTGAATTAAGAATTTAGGAGTGGCTTGCTCGTAATGATAATCCGATCAAGCAATTGTCTCGCTGGCCTGCGACAAAAATCCATTCGTTATTATGCTGCTTTTTCGCATGAAATTGAATTCTGACGTTCGGCCGAATATCTAAAATGAGATTTTTTAAACCGTGATTGAGTGGTTTTCCTAATTCTGCAAGCAATTTTGATATTTGTCATAATTTGTAAAACATAAATGCATCTATTTGTTCACAATGGCTTTTCTTGCATCCTAGCTCAGCAGCATTAATTCTGTACTAAATTCAAGGTAAAGACAGCTCTTAACATAAAGAGCAGTGAATCTTCTCTGATTTATGCCACTGAGGAGACCGAGGCGAAGGTAGATTTCTCGGCTGATGTTTTGTTGCCGAGGAGAGAAATTTCAATGAAGTTGAAGTGGGATTCTGATGGAGAGTATGAATGGGAAGTTATTGTCATTTTCTGAGCAGTTCGCAAGCTTGGAATAGTTTTAAGAATATTTGTTCACGTATTTTGTCAGACGAATTATTCTTAGTGCATTTTCATGCATATTTCCCCCTTTTACGAATACTACCTCTTCCCTTCTTATCTGTTCCAGCATCAGGTCCACGGGAGATGCTTTCAGCGGGCTTTTAAGGGCCATGTTTGGATTAATGTATGAGGCATTCCTTTTGCGAATGCTGTACGAGTGACACCGAACGCTGTGCAAATGACACTGAACATTGTTCTGTATGAAATATTTCATCGTTTTCTGCAGGCACACAGTGCGACACACACAACCGTTGTTGGTTGCATTGTCTGTTTGGTCGCACGCTGTGATGTATGTGTCTGTGATGCGGATGCTATGATGAGCCAGTTGCCATGGTGACATAGCAGCTTGAACGCTGCCTCCCATAGCAACAGATACATTTTGCAAGCATGCACTGGAAAATGTCCAAGTAATGTGTCGATGACGCTTCTGTAGAATTCTGCGTGAAAAATAGGATGCAGTAGTATGCAGATATGTGTGATTGATTTGCAAGCATTCAATTGTGGCCTGTATTCAAACAAAAGTTCATTGTATGATTTCAATATTATGGGTCATCCGTGTAGTTTTGCAATGCAGCATACCAAGGCAAGACAAACTGCTCCCCCTTTGACTATGTTATTTTCAAGAAAAAGTCAAGATTTTCGACAATTACAAACAACATTGCAAAATCACAAGTCATTTTTGACATTTTTGTGCCATCTTCCAAAGTTTCCTTTGAGATTTAGTAATATCTAGGCATGTTCAAAATCTTTACTTTTACCAACCATGATGAATTTTATGATGGTGTAATAATACCATTCCAAAAAGACATTTCTTGGCACATTTACTTTGTTTTGTTCTAAACCCTTTAAAGCAATGAATTTGATAGATCATACTACCTTGTAAGAACAATGTGGTTGTATGCTATATGGCAAGCCGTTTTACAGTGCATCTCACCGTTTGTAATTGTCCCAAGTGACACAGCGTCCATTTAATTAGCACAAGTGTATATCAATAAACGGTATGCCTCCACTTTCGAACCCGTCCCATTCTGTCTGGTTGTGGTAGTCCCATCATAAATTGCCATTATTTGGGACTTTATGCTACACCATACGGCCACTCCTGAACACTTAGGGGTGCTCTTTCACTGCAAAAGTATCGTATCCATCCAGCTTAACGTAATAAACATTACACAATGTAGGACATTGTATTATATGCAACATATCTGCGCCGATTTCTTTCTATTCGAGTACTCGCTGTGGTGTTTTGTATGGTATTCTTATCTCTTGTAATCTTTTGAGCTGCCAGAGGAAACTGAGGAATATCCTCATCCCTGTAACAGGAAGAAAAATATATTACTTATGATATTTTCCTGTATACCGTAGAAAGGGGTAAAGCTGGCAACCGAGGGAAAGTTGGCAAGCTATTTTAACCCACTTGATGGAAGAATACTTACCATTCAGTAGAAGTATTCATCATCCATTCAGCATTCATCACCCATTTACCATTCAGTAGAAGTATTCATCATCCATTTACCATTCAGTAGAAGTATTCATCATCCATTTACCAGTCAGTAGAAGTATTAATCATCCATTTACCATATTTACCTTTCAGTAGAAGTATTCATCATCCATTTACCAGTCACCGGAAGTCCTTCTTCGCCAATGTCTTTTCTACTTAGTCTTACAGGTCAACCTCCTCTATTTTATCGTTTGACTAGATATTCATATAGCTTCTGCAATAAGATATAAGATAAAGTTTGCTTCATTTGTTTTTCAATTTCACTGCTTTATTGAAAACTCCTTCGATTGTTATGTGCATGTCCCTTATGCAATTCCTTGAGGTTTGATCAAAAAGTGAGAATGAAGTCATTGTTGTGAATATTGCTTATGTCTGAGTTGTATCAGTCCATATCTGTACAGAGCTAAATTAAACCATTCAAGTTTCAGTCCCATAGAAGATTAACACCAATTTCTTCGTTGTAAACACGAAGCGTCGAAGCCTGAATGTGAATTATTTTCTGAGACATGTTATTCTATAGGGTAGAGTGGTGTCATAAGTTTGTTGTTGTCCTTTTCCCTGTAGAATATACGAGGGGCGTTCAGAAAGTTCGAGGCTTTTTTTTATACGGACACTTATTTTCAATCTAGAATTATGAATTTTTCATAGGATAAAATTCAGCACATCTGGAATGGAGTTCCAAAATTTAGGACTATTTGGACATTTCTAAGTCATTCTGTGGTTGCCATGGAAACTGAAAGTTCAGCTTCTTGGGGCAGATAATACTGAAACCACTAAAGCTAATGCATTTTGGCTGTGAGAGACCTCTCTCTATTACTTGCATTACTGAGATTGGCAATATTTGACACAAGAAATATAATATTAGCTTTAAAAAATACTCCCAAGCTCACCAAAAGCATTGATTCATACACCTGAGCCATTGAAGTAAATGTTCCTCGAAGTCCTCCAAACAAAGTTCTGTGAAAGAATTTCGGTCATCCAAAGCCTTTTCTCCTCCAGAGCCTGAAACTATAGCCCCCATGGACTAAAGTAAGGGAAAACCAGGACTTATGTAAAGCAAAATGTCACAGGAATAGCTAGGATGGATAATGCTTTCCATTTTGGTCTCTTGTTCATACTAGCGAATCCATGCTTTCACAAGTCCTTATGTAGTCTGGGAAACACACTTTTGCCTCCTGAATTTCCCTTGCCAAATCTGGTATGCAGGAGTGCTTTCCTACATGGGTTCAGTGTAAGAATACACACATTTGGTGTGCTTGAAAGCATATTTAGAAACTAATACCATATTTCTTGAGTCAAATATTGCCAATCTCACTAATACAAGTGACAGCGGGAAGTCTCTCACAGTCGCAATTTCTTGCCATTCTTGGTGTCAGTGTTACCTGCCCAAGAAGCTGAACTTTCAGTTTCCGTGGCAACCACAGAATGACTTAAAAATGTCCAAATTGTCCAAAACTTTGGAAATCTATTCCAAATATGCTGAATTTTATCCTGCGAAAAATTCATAGTTCTAGATTGAAAATAAGTATCCCTATGAAAAAAAGCCTCGAACTTTCTGAACGCCCCTCGTATGTACTGAAAAATGACATTCTGGCTTACTTCTTCCTCCTCAACATATCCATCAGATGTCTTCAAATGAGGTCGTACAACTGCCCTGGGCAAAGTAAGACGAGACCTGAGTTCTGTAGATGAGGGACGTATGTCATGTTTCAATCTTCTGACAAGCCGCTCTAAGGTGTGGTTTCAGGTGATGTAATTTTAGATTCATCCTCTAGGTCAGATTACGGCAACGTAAGATTTTTATGCAATGCTTGATGACGCTGCGGTGTTTATTTAGAAACTTCACATTGCTGTTAGTTTTATGGTCTTTGCTTGATGGATTTCTGGGTAATCGGGAATGGTTTTGCTGAGCGCAGACATTTGCTAGAAGGCTTGAGGACAAGGGTACCTGGATTCTATGTTCATTCACTGCTGGATTTTCATGGTACATCCAGATGTCTGGTTATATTTGTCCGGACTTGTTTGGTATGATTTAAAGACCAAAATTCAAGTGGCATGAACATTATAGAATCAATTATTTAAGAAAGGAGAGAAGATCAT
Source organism: Platynereis dumerilii (assembly GCA_026936325.1). NCBI lineage: Eukaryota > Metazoa > Annelida > Polychaeta > Phyllodocida > Nereididae > Platynereis > Platynereis dumerilii. The sequence goes on from JAPTHN010000077.1 coordinate 16,814, forward strand.
AGCATTGCAGTGTCTATAATTATAAAATTGGTGTAAGCACAGAGTTCAGATTAATGCATAATTTGAGGTTATAGCGATTTTCGAGAGTGTACATATCCGCCCAGTGTATGATCTTCGCTTGAAGGTCTTCGGGATAAATGCATGGGAGTGCATGGTTTTGCTGAGCATAGGCATTTGCTGGGATGCCTGAGGACAGCCCTACCTGGATTCCATGTTGAAGTGTGGTAGTCAATTTCTGTTATCTCTAGTATTTATTAATTCCTTCACATTTAATGCCAGAGGGCAGCAGCTCAAAGGTTAGAGTTGTTCATTGTTGCCACCAGATGGATTAAAGTTTCCCTCCTCCATGCTTGCATGATTCCATGATTCCATGGAAAAATTCATTCACATGCTAGCTGCTCTCCAAGCAGCAGCTTCTTCTTTCTTTCACCTGGTCTTTGACTGTGTCAAGGGTTTTTTATACAATGGTAATAAACGTTCTTCAAAAACCCAAAACTGAGTTGTGACAATGGAGCCCCCCAGTGAGGACATGAGCGCTTCCACATGGATCAACACGGATCAGCAACAATCCCCACAGTTTGCTGCAACACGGTAATCCGGTAGTCCGTTAAGTCCGTTGTCATCTGTTGTGGATTATTTTGGTGCACATGAACTCTTCATCAAGTACTAAAAAAGTACAACTTCAACAAATAATGACATTATTATGCTGAACTTTGACATTTTTCGGTCGACCAACTACAATGATAGACTTTGCTATCAGAATAATTGTCAAGTTCTTCTTCCAATATTTCTTCATGAAAGAAATTACAGAGACATAGACTCTTCTTCAAATTCAGAGATATTGACTCTATTTAATTTTGGTATCAAAACCAATTGACATTTTCTGCAGATTCCCAGGAAATCAACTGCCAGTACGTACCCTAGAGTAATTAAGCAGTTGTATTTGGACATTTAAGTTATTAACACTATAGTGGTTAATTGTTCATTTTGTTAAGTTTGTGCAATTTGTTCAATTTTAGGCTAAGTTAAGACTTGTTTGATAAGTTAGTAACAATTGGTTACCTTTTTAAGTGGTTTTATTACGTTTTAAGAATTTTGTTGGTGCTCGTAGCCATGGCACAATCAATTGAAGACCAAATGGCTCTCCTACAGAGCAATGAGGATTTTGATGATGTAATGAAAAAACTCGAAGAGGAGGATAAAACAAAAGTGCTACAGCTTATCAAGACAGCAATGTCTCCTGCTAAAAAGGAGGAAAAACCTCAGGTTGATGAGAATGCTGGTACTGTTAATGGAGCAGTACATCTTCAGAGTAACATTCCAAAGTTAGGGTTCTTTTCTGGAGATGAGCCTGTTGGGAAAGGGGAAATTCCCTATGACCAATGGAAACAAGAAGTTAGTTGTTTGACTAAGGAAAAATTAAGTGAAAATGTGATTATGTTGAGCATTAGGCGTTCCCTTAAGTCAACAGCATCATCAGTACTGTTAAACTTGGGTGCTGAGGTTACTTGCAGTGTAGTCTTGGAGAAATTTGATATTGTTTTTGGTAATGTTTTGCCTAGCGAAATGTTATTAGAAAGTTTCTATTCAGCTAGACAAAATGAGAATGAGAGTATTGTTGCATGGGGATGTCGCATTGAATCGCTTTTAAATAAGGCTAAACAGCAAGGTACAATCACTGGTACAGAAGATATGGCGCGTACCAAATTTTGGTCTGGTGTGAGGGATGAAAGAATTAAGACTGCCCTTCGCCATAAATTTGATGCTGGTGAAAATTTTCAAGATCTTCTAAAATCTAGCCGTGCGCTAGAACATGAATTCAATGCGAAATCCACCAGTGTGAAGCTTAAGTCCCAAAGTGCTGAGGTCCCTGAGTGGAAAGCTGTGCTGTCACGCATGGACAAGCTTGAGAAAAAAATGTCTCAGCTGTTGAGTAAGGACCCCAAGCCACAGAAGGGCGAAGCTTCTCAGTTGTTTTGCAAGTATTGCAAAAGAACTAATCACAATATTGATGACTGTAAAATTTTGGCTAGAAAAAATGCTAGAGTGTCGGAAAACTCCGACGCGTCTACTCTGGGGACCGAAGAGTAGGCTGTAAAACCACCAAAGTAGCAGGTCCTAAATTAATTGGAGAAGCAAATGTGTGTGAAATTTTGGTTAACGACATACCTTGTAACGCTTTGATTGACACAGGTTCTCAAATAACTACAATTTCAGCTTCACTTGCCAAAAAAGTCGGCTGTGAAGTGAAGTCCCTTGATTCTTTAATCACTATTAAGACCGCTGGTGGTAACATTCTGCCCTACATTGGTTATTCTGAAATTTGTTTAGATTTAGCCCCTGGGGTAGGACTTCCCATTGACTCACTAGTACTAGTCATTAATGATGACAAATGTGATTCCCAGTATTCAGTGGTGGTTGGCACCAACGTGCTTAAAGTTGTGCATGCCTCCCTGCCAAATCTGAAGTTAGTTAGTCAGCCAATTAGGCAAGCAGTTTCTGTCTTGGCTATGAGTGCTAAATGTACCAAAATTGGTTTTGTTAAAGCATGTAAAAGTCAAGTTTTGCCTCCTAAATCTAAAATGGTGGTGTATGGAACTGTGGTAACTAGTACCAAGCTTCCTAAAATTACTGCAGTGACCGAGGAGTCTGTTCAGCACCAGTTGCCGGGAGGTATCCTTGTGTCGCGCAGTGTTTGGTAAGTGTTGGAAATGGTACACAGGATGTTGGTATTGAATTGGTTAATGTTTCTGGGCGTGAGCGGCGCATCCAGAGCGGTTCAGTTATATGCAGTTTACAAACCGCAGAAATTGAGAATACAGGCAGTGTAAGTACCACGGACAGTGACTGTTCAGAAGACTGGCTTAACAAGTTCCAGTGGCCTGAGGATCCGTGTTCAAGCTGAAGCGATCAGAGCCCTGGTGATCCAGTACAGAGATGTCTTCTCCACGCACAGTCTGGACTATGGCCAAACAAATCTGGTGGAGCACAGAATTGATCTGAAGGATGAGAATAGCCAGCCCATCAAGATCCGGCATCGGAGAATTCCGCCATCCATGATTGACGAAGTGAGGGAGTATCTCGACGAACTGATTGCTGCAAAGCAGATCCAACCCTCGAAGAGTCCGGTGAGCTTCCGCTTGTCCTGGTAAGGAAAAAAGACTTTTCGCTTAGATTTGTGATTGACTATAGACGTTTGAATTTACTGTGCAAGAAGGATAGTTTTAGTCTACCCAGATTGGATGAAACTATGGATGCGCTAATCGGCGCACAGTTTTTTTCCAAGTTAGACCTTAAGTCTGGGTACTACCAAATCCCGATGCACGAAGCCCATAAAGAGAGAACTGCGTTCACGGCGGGCCCACTAGGCTTTTTCGAGTTCAATTCAATGCCTATGGGAACAGTGAATGCGACGAGTACATTTCAGCGACTCATGCAGCAGTGCCTCGGAAATATGCATCTAAAAGAATGCGTTGTTTTTTTAGACGATATTTTGGTGTATGCTTCCACTTTTGAGGAGCACCTAAAACGTTTACACAATGTATTTCAAAGGCTGAGGGACTGCGGGCTTAAATTGAAACCATCAAAGTGTGAATTTATTAAATCGCACTGTACCTACCTTGGGCACGTAGTGAGCGCAGAAGGGATCAGTACAGATCCTGATAAAATCGCTAAAGTTAAAGAATGGGCAACTCCCGCTAATGCGAAGGAATTATCGTCATTTCTAGGTTTTGCTAGTTTTTACAGGCGTTTTGTAAACAAATTTAGTAATGTTGCTAAACCTTTGCAGGATGCTCTGAAGGCTGCGGACCGACACGGAAATATCGTCTGGGACGAGAAAACCGAAGACTCCTTCAATGAATTGAAGTCAAAACTGATCCTGGCGTACGCTGACTACACCCTGCCATTCTCGTTACACATCGATGCCTCGGGAACAGGTCTCGGAGCTGTGTTATATCAGGAGCAGCAGGGTAAGCGTCGAGTGATAGCATATGCCAGTAGAGGCCTAAATCCAGCCGAGAAAAATTATCGGCGCACAAAAGAGAATTCCTGGCGTTAAAGTGGGCAATTGTCGACAAATTTCACGACTATCTTTTATGAACAAATGCCAAGTGTTCACAGACTCCAACCCACTCACGTATTGCTTGACTACGGCACGATTGGATGCCACAGGGCATCGATGGCTTGCATATTTATCATCCTATGATTTCACCTTACATTACAAGCCAGGTGCCACTCACAAGGACGCAGATGCTCTGTCTCGTCTGGACAGCGAGACCACCAACGCCATCTGCAACGCCGCCCAGACAACGGAAGGATGCTGCTTTTCCTTACCTCTCGGAGCAGGTATTGCGGAGGATGTGGTGGGCACCAAAATGCCAGGGAATGTGTTCGACGGAGACGTGGCAGGCTGTCAAAAGAGCGACCCTATTTTGGACAAAGTTTCAAGCATTGTAGCAGGTGAGCGGGTGATGTCAGATAAAGAGCTGAAAGCTGAAAGTATTGAACTCCAAAGATTAGTCAACCAAAAAGATAAACTCACCATCAAAAATGGAGTTTTGTACAGAAGGGTTAACCATGAAGATGGCGAATTTTTGCAGTGTGTTATACCCAGGGATTACAGGAAGTCTGTTTTTCAAGCATTGCATCACCAGATGGGACACCCAGGTCGGGACAAAACCCTGGCTCTGCATAGGGCCAGGTGCTACTGGCCAGCCATGGCCAAGGACATCGAAGGCATGGTCCAGAAGTGTCGCCGCTGTGTCTGCAGGAAGGCCAGAGCAACAACTGCCCCGCTGACCCCTATTGTGACCTCGGAGCCACTGGAACTGGTGTGCATGGATTTCCTCCTGGTGGAGCCATCTTCAGGGTATGAACACATTCTGGTCATAACTGACCACTTCACAAAGTTTGCGAAAGCAATCCCAACGAAGAATGAATCAGCGTTGACTACAGCATGTGCCCTGTATCAGAATTTCATCACAGTGTACGGAGTGCCAACTCGGATAATGTCCGACCAGGGAAGAAATTTCGAGAGCAAGATCATTAAGGAATTATGTACTTTGACTGGAATGGACAAATCCAGAACCACCCCGTATCACCCTATGTCGAATGGTGCATGTGAACGATTCAACCAGACATTATTGAAATTGCTAGGAACCTTGTCGCAGGACAAGAAAGCTAAGTGGAAGGACTATATACCATCAATGGTGCATGCATATAACTGCACTCCCCACGAATCCACTGGTTATTCCCCCTATCAATTAATGTTTGGTAGAAAACCCACATTGCCCATTGATGCTGAAATGATGCCTCCAGGTGATTCAGCATCGCTTTCTAAATTTGTGTCTGATTTGCAGGAGCATGTCAAGTATGCACAGGAATTGGCTGGAAAGAAGTTAGCGGCGAAAGCCAGCAAGGCAAAGGAAATTTACGACAGAAGAGCAGTGGCAGCAGGATTGCAACCAGGAGACAGAGTCCTCATCCGGAAAACTGTTTCCTGTGGAAGGGAGAAATTGGCCGACAAGTGGGTAGACGACATCCACAGAGTAATTTGTCAACCAAACTCCGATGTGGCTGTTTACAAGGTAAAGCCTCTTTCAAGGCCTGGAAGAGTGAGAACTCTTCACAGGAATTTATTGCTTCCTGTCTCCATTGATGAGGATGAAGATGAAGTGCCAAGCCAAGATCCTGAACCTGCTAAACCTAAAGAAAGGACAAGGCCTGAAAAGCCAAATAATTCTCTGCTAAATTCTTCCAGTTCTTCAGAATCCAGTGATTCAGAGTATGACTTGTTCATAGGTCCACCCAGGAGAACAAGATCACAGACTACAGCTGCAGCTCCAGAGCAAGATGCAACTCCACAGCAAGATCCACCCGAAATGCAACAGCCTGCGAGGCAGCAGCCTGTGGAACAACCGCCTGTTATACAACAGCCTGCAGTGCAACTTCCTACTCCCCCTACACCGGATCGTCCGGATCGTCCTCCTCCTCCGGATCGTCATCGTCCTCCAGATCATCATCCCCCTCCAGATCCTCCTCCTCCTCCTGAAGTGCGTAAGTCCACCAGAGTTAGGAGTCGGCCAGTTAGATTCAATGATTATGTAACATATTGATATTATGTAATTTTTGTGATATGAAATCTGTGATAAAAATTGATTTGTATTTATTTAACTATTTTGAATGCATTGACAATTTGATTGCATTGAATTGTATTATTGAATCACGTTATTGCTTTTTGTGTCATTTTGATTGCTTTGATTTCAGAAATACATTTTCCACCTTTTCAGTGTGCTGTTATTTGTTCAGTCACAGTTAGGTATTTTGTGAGTCAACCGGGACGGTTTTCTTCTCAACCAGGGGCTGTGTGGTAGTCAATTTCTGTTATCTCTAGTATTTATTAATTCCTTCACATTTAATGCCAGAGGGCAGCAGCTCAAAGGTTAGAGTTGTTCATTGTTGCCACCAGATGGATTAAAGTTTCCCTCCTCCATGCTTGCATGATTCCATGATTCCATGGAAAAATTCATTCACATGCTAGCTGCTCTCCAAGCAGCAGCTTCTTCTTTCTTTCACCTGGTCTTTGACTGTGTCAAGGGTTTTTTATACAATGGTAATAAACGTTCTTCAAAAACCTAAAACTGAGTTGTGACAGAAGTAACATCTGCCCCTTAGTGATGGCCATGGCTACTCCTGTGTTTCCCAATGGCTTCTCTTAAGACAGAGCATTTGAAAAAAGGAAAGATTTAAAGAATCCGAATGGCTTTATAACGGACATCTGCGAATCCATTATTCAAGCAAAGAAGACCTCAATACAGCCTAATCCTAATGGTATATGGCTCTGTGTAGATTTTAAATGGAGGCTTTTAAGGGACAATTTGAGGCCATTGGCAATGGCTGGTGTAAATTTTGTAACTCTTCCACTTTGCGTGTTTACCTACCTTTCGAACAGGTTTGCCTTTGGCTCCTGCTTAAAAAACATATTGAGATTAGATTTAGAAGAGACATGTTAGGCATGTTATAGAGAGAGAATTAGAATTGGTTTGATGATAGTTGCTATACTGTGCTAGGACACTGTCGGTGAGTGCTACTCTTATGGTCTTAGGTTGGATTCTGGTTTTAAAAACAATTCCATATTAGTATCATCCACTCTCCACAGCTGAATGTATAGTTTGGATGAAAACTGTATACTGGTTCATGGTTTACCTTCCATCCGGTGCTTATCTTGGTTCAATTGCAGATATTGACTGGCATTTCTTGTTTGATTCAATAATGCCTCAGCTGCATTGTTTTGTATTGGTTTAAAAGGTTATTTTATTGTTGAGTTTTTATGTAAATGTCGACCAAATCTTGAAGAACGCGCAAGATTTTTATTTCTCCGTTAGAGTCTATTGTCTTAAATATTGTCTTTATATCAAGCCTTGTGTTATTGAAATGCATTTACAACAAAGAGCTGTGACCTTTTTCTGAATTTATTGAAATAGATTTACAACAAAGACCTGTGACCTTTTTCCGAAACCCTTTTGGTAATTTACTTTAGGTAATTACCTATTCTCATCTTCTATAACAATGTATTAGCTTGATATATCATTCCTTAAAGAGTGTCGCGATTAGCCAAGGCGAAGATTCGCTCTCATTACCTAATGTAACAGTGAGCGAAAAGGATTTAAAGGCATGATGTTGTGAATTCAAGGTTCCATCACCATGATCAATTGGGATTCAATTCCAAGCTATTCAAAGTTGCTCAGCTTATAACACTGGCAATGGGAGCCAGGCAGGTGCTTGGTATCATGTTGGGCTCAGGCATTTAAGTTGGTTGTAAAGCCATTATGGAGGCTGTGTGGCTCTGCCTTTGCAATCTAAGTTACTTCTGCTGTTTGTAGGCAAGAGACATTTGCTTCAATTTTGGACCTTATAAGGTTTCATTATTGCCACCGCTCCTCAAGAAAGTTAATAACAAAGAGAGATAGTGGTGTAAACTTCGTAATATTGATTCACTTGGAGACCTTTGAGTAACAATAAACTTTGCTTTCTGAATCTTCTGAAGCATTGTAATGGAAGATGTGCTGCCTAGATTTCAAGGTGCTTTTGGAAGTTTTGCTCCTGTTCATTATCAATCCGATAACTATGTATCCTTCAATTTTTCTTCTTGTCGAAAAGCATGATGTCATGCTGAGGCTGTTGTGGATCATCCTTTTGTTTGGCAATTTAGAGTTAAAGATCACTAAACTTAACTGTAGTAATTAACACTGTGTACTCACCAAGTGACCTAATTAAGGATTTTTTGTTTAAATTTTGCTAGTTCTCATATAAGGAGCAAACAACAAACTTTGCCATATAGCCAATATGCTGTCTTATAGTGCAAGTAACACACATAAAAATGTGGGAACAGTTAAGTTTTCTAGGAGATTAGGCAGTTTTAGCAAATTTTAGTGCATATTTTACAAGAATAGCCAAATCTTTTGATTGCTAAACATTCAAAACTTGTAATTTCACATCAGGATGTCTAACGCATAAATATCATAGGAGTTTTTGCACCTATTATTTGTTGTGTAAAATATAAATATAATATAATTATATATATGTAAACTACAAAAATGTTTTGCGCAAAAACCCCTGTGATAAATATAGCATACTAGTTATGTTATATTGTGACTGAATTGTTTTCTTGTGCAAAATTTAAGATTTTATGGTTAACTAGGTCGCTTTGGATAGAGCCAACGGTATACTGTGTCAATAACATGTATTCGCTTAGTAAATTGTTTGTGACTGGATGCATTGTAAACCTGTTTGTGTTTATTACCATAGTTTGGTTTAGAGATATTCAATTGCCAAACTCAAGGATGATCCACAACCAGTCTCAGCATGACATCATGCTCTCGGTCAAAGAACAAATTTGAACTATACATAGTTATTGGATAAATAATGATATGGATCTTTAATAGTGTATTCTAAAATGGCTCAACCGTTTTCTGTCCATTGTTTCCTTGTATCTTTCAATAAATTTTATGTGGGGTTATGTTTTAGGATTGACATCTGGTCCAGAAAATAAGTTGTTTGTAAACCTTCGAACACAACATTCTAGCTTGATGTTGTTCGGAAGAGATGGTAAATAGGTGTTCATTGTATCAGAAAAACTATTGCTGTCTTCAGTAAATGTGTAACTTGTTGTGGACTTCTTTTTGTCACCTCACCAATCTTTTACATGGTCAGCAAAAACTTGATTTTTAGGGCTGCATTTACCTGCATTTACCAACTCGCATTTTCGACCTCCGTTGCCATATCGGGACCATTTAACAAAAATACGGACATTTCAATAAATATTCAATGGCTCTTGAAAGATTGATTTGAGGCTTCTGTACCATTGTTTCTTTGCATTTCCTTTACAGTTTCTTCGTTGTTCTTGCCGAAAGATTTTAACCAAAGGTTCCTTCAGCGCTGTTCAAAGGTGCCTTGGCCCTTTGCTGCCTATTTAATGAGAATCAACATGTGTGTGATATTGAATGCACAAGAGCCTCTCAAAGTGGCTGCTGTTTTTGGCAAGAGATATTTGCTCAATGAAGATGGCCACTTGGCCAGTCTGTGTGTTCTGTATGGATAAAAAGAATGCCCAAGAAAAATAAGGAGGTCTGTGTTAGTGTGTTTGTCTGTAGTAGGCCCAATGGTCACATGCAACCTTGTGTCCAGGGAATCAGGAGTATTTTGGACCAAGGTTCTGTTTTTAGGCAGCTACAGTGAGCTTCAAGGAGCAGATGTTGTTCAGAAAAAGAGTAACAAAAAATATTGCTGATTTTATGCGCAATAATTAAAATCTAACCTAACAAACTAAAGGAGTTATTCTAAGTACTTTGTTTATATGGTGGATATATATTATGAAAGCTGGAATTGCCTAAATTTTGTGGTCTTTCCAAATAAATTCGCTATTTTAGCACCTTTGCCTTCTACAAATACAATACATTCGTTCGTTTCCATCTAGTTTACTGCACAATTTGAAGACCAAAAAAAGGGTATACCCTCCTTGGCCTCCAATCTTTTTGAATGCTTCGAAGCTACACTAGCATCAAATATGGGAACTTTGAGTCTCGAGCTTGCGTCTTCTCAAATCGTCATAGTAACAGTAATTGATGCGTTCTGCTGTGAGACCAATTCGCCTGTAATTGATGTACAAAGAACCCATCAATTTGTTTGTTCTTTTTCTAAATGCCTGCCTCATCACAGACTTTGATTTTGGCCAATGAAACCCAAGGACAGCACAGTAGAATTGATCACTTGGATGATAGTTGGAGAAATGCAATTACCATCTCAAAAGACATTTGTTTGATGAGCTGGCATTGCAATGCATTGTCATGCAATTCATGGGAAAGTGGATAAATCATTCATTGTTGTAATCATCAATGGGTTGAGAGGAGGGGCCAGGGGAGAGAAGAGTGAAGCGAAGTGGAGGAGAGTGGACTCAGTGAAGGTAAGGAGGCTGTATGGTTCTTCTTTTCGTGAGGGTACATTGAAGTTGCACGTTATTCACCACGGGCCGGGTCTTTTACTTAGCCAGCGAACTTAAAGTATCATCCGAACGAAATATGTTTGGTATGGTAGAGGAGAGGAGAAGGAGAGGAGAAGGAGAGGAGAAGGAGAGGAGAAGGAGAGGAGAAGGAGAGGAGAAAGAGGGGAGAAAAGGAGAGAAGGGTGGCAGAAACAGAGGAGAAGGAGAACTGGGAAGAATGTATTTGAGCGGAAGTGAATTCAGGAGAGGATAATGGGTCTGTTCATCAAAAGTAACAACTGTTTTCACACAGGGCAGTGATTGCATGTTGTGAAGCAGACCTTTCATCTAAATAAGGAAGATGACTTCATTCTCTGAAGTGCTCCATACTCACCAGTCACCACCTGAGAAAATATCTACAAACATGCAAGTTTCTTTCATCGTCTTTCAGCCTGCGTTATATTCTGCAAAAGGATTTTATAGATATTGATATCCTCAAGAAAATTAAGAACTTAATGTTGTTATTTGAAATTATATATAACCTACACTGTCTTGCTAGTTTGCTCCTTCTAAAAACATCCCATGGATATAATATTATTACACTGCACATGATATAGTGGCAGACAATGCATTTCATGCAGGGCACTCAAATCAAATAACATAAGACATTTATCATGTAATAACCCATGTAATGCACATTGATAAATGCACACCCTTCTTATTTTCTAATGGAGTACAGTGTACACCATATGTAGGCTTTGGATTCAGCTGGTAGCTGGGAACTGTTAAAGGAATTTGTGGCATCAACAACAATACTTGTAAGCTCAGCTGGTTTCTGGCTGGATGTTCCCATGGGAGCTAGCAATGTCAGCTTTAGTTAAGATGATTGTCTTTACTAGTTCTTTAAGCTAATTTGGCAGAATGGATGATTATTACAAAGATATTTTGAGAGATGGTGAAATAAGTCACTCCGTCAAAATGTTACGTTGATTTGTTGGCCAAGCGGTAAAGTTGTTGGCAAACGGTAAGGGAGTTTGCCTGCTGATGTAAAGTAAAATATCTTGCTGTTGAGTGTTTACCCATGTTTAAGGCTAAGGAATATTCCTGATAGGTTGTCTTTAGAATGTTATTATAAAAGTATTTGAATAAGAGTTTCGTAGACAATGGTTTCTAAATTCTGATAAAGACCCCTTACAGTTATATTGACACTTTTGTAATTTCATGACACAATCTGTAGAGTATTTGATTTTCCATCTGGCTTGCCTGATTTTTCAGTTGACTGCAATGTCCACTTATTATAAAAGGGACACTTATTGTTGTTCAAGGTCTGTGGTTATTTTAGAACATGCATTTTTGCTGATGCATCAACTTGCCTTCCTTTTAGTTTTAGAAGTCCACATAATTGCTAATAATGTTGCAGTGCACCTGACCACTGATGCCAATTACAGGGCAATTTCTGGAACATCTTGTGTAGTGTCAAGGACTCAAGATAGCAGGCAGAGGTGTCTCCTTGCCTTAGTTGTTATAAAAGGGTTATTAGGTTAAGACAGAGGAGTCTGTCCTTATGTCAACTACTTATCAAACTTTTCTATTAAGATATAAATAGATAAGGTAAGTGCAGCCCTGAAAACCCTGATCTAGGTTCTTCCAGGTGTTTATTGGTGAGATGGGATAGTCATCTGCAGTCCTTAACAAAATTTAATGTCGCATTTGGAATGTAAAGGTCCACTCAAATTTTTATTGGATTCACTGGTTCGAACCCATGCAGGCATAAACCTTCAGTGAAGCAGGCTTGCCAAATTGGACTATAACAACTCAGCCATCCAGCTGCCTTTTCATAAAAATTTAATAATTTTTTCCAGTCATATTCTGCTGTGATGTTGCAAAACTATAGGCAATCAATTGATTATTTAGTTTATTGTAGTCTTTTCAATTTGAAGCATAAACACATAAACAAGTCAGGCCATTTTCCTTGTATGATATGGAGAGAAGAAATTGCATATTGCAGAATGGTTCCTCATCAGGAGGGCACTCATTACAAGGACACTTACGTCTTTTTGACATTGTCGCATTTGATTTTCTCTGATTGGCGGATGTCCTCACTACTTTTTCTGATCTCGTTACTCTTCTTAAAGTTCACTTTTGCATTTCCTGTTTGAATTTTGCCCCTGGCTACATCCGCTGATGTTTCCTGAAACCTTGTGAAGTTTCTTGAAATGTTTCTTGAGATGTTTCCTGGCATTTCCTTTGATGTTTCTTTGAAAATGATGAATGAGGAAACGCTGAGTGAATCTCGAATAAGTTTTGTCTCCCCTCGTTTCCTGCCAAATGAGTGTTTGCGGAAGTGGGAGGCGGTGACCTTTGGTTGTTCGCTGTTTTTGCATTTTGTTTGTTGCTTCTGAAGGTCATTAATCACTGTGACTTGGTTTTTCTTCAAGTTTTGTCATCGAAGTATACAATTTCCAAAAATATGTGGAAGTCTGGTAAATGTGTATTCATAAAGCAATACCATAAATTCACCAAATTTGTCAAGTATAATCTTTTAAACAATATAAGACCAATTCAAATGACCATCAAATCACAATTCAGCTAGTGCAACAGAATCGAGGAGTGTCTCAATATCTCTTAGTTATACTGGCTCTGAAGCTAATTTAGCTGATATCAGGAGCTGCCAGAGGCAGAGATAATGATGACATGATAAGCCTTTGAGTTCACAACAGCACCTAGACACTTCCAATTCCCAAGGATGAGGTATACTAATTGCCTTTAAGAATATAACACTGTATAAAGATTGGGCAGTGAATGACATTACAGTTGACGAAGGACGATTGCTTACATTCAGCTGACAAATGACAAATGACAAATGATTGACAAATGACAAATGATTTATTTCACTCAAAGACCCCTCACAGGGGTATGCGAGTTACATAAATTGTATAAAACACTAATTTGGCAAGTGCGGAACATGGAAAAACAGAAAACAGATTTGGCATATATCGGAACATAAGTAATAATATAACTACACTAATAAACTTCCTGAGTAATATGAACTACAATAACAATAAAATTATTGCTACCTTAAGAAAAAGAACAGTCAGAACATGTCCATAATAATCTTTACAAATCTAGCTAATTTGACTAGTTGAGTTTTACTTTGCAATGAAAAAAGCTGGTTAAACTTCAAGGTGTTAGGTCTGGTATAAAAATATGGTTTAATGTACATAGTACGAATATTTGACAAGAAAGGACAAACTAGAACATAATGGAATTCATCTCCTAAATCGCCATTGTTACATTTAGTACATGGTCTATATGCCTGCTGTGGATCATATCTCCTATCAGATACCGGCAATCTGTGATTTCCACATCTAAATTTAGCCAAGTTGTACCTATTAACAGGCTCCAAGTTAATGAGATAGCTCTCAAAAGTAATATCTGATTTAAAGATTCTATAATTTGTACAAAGTGTGTTTCTATTAATTTCAGCAATAAGATTCTGCCTAGCTATGTCTCTTAATTTAACATCAATACTAGCTTTGAACCAATCGAAATTAATATTTTTTTGTGATACCCAAATATTAGACATACCACACCTGTCTAAGATACCTTTTATAGTTTTACACCAGTTTGGTTTGTTTTGGTCGTAATCATTCAATTCAAAAAATTTTTCTCTGTAGTGCATACATAGTGTAAACTAATTTTGACTGGCGGCCCTGGCAAATTTTTAGCCAAAAGCATAACATTCTTTTTTCTATAATATAGGTTAAATCTAAGTAACCCGTTTCCGTTAGAGCCATGCAGTTAGCGGTACTCTTATTAACCTTTAAGAGGCGACGTAAAAATTTTCTTTGAAATAAAAGAATTTGGTCCAACTTTTGGTTACCCCAAATTTCGCAACCGTATAGTAAAACAGGGGCTACTAGCTGGTCAAAAAGTTCACATTGGATGTCCAATGGTAATTCCAAATTTTTTGCTTTACTCAGCTGCTGATGGATATCAATGACCTCGTAAAAGCCCTATCGATTGCATTGAATTGAATGACAAATTTGTCATTATATTAAGTAACTTGTGACCTCACTGATACTCAGCCGGTGACATGTTATGGTGGCATTGAAAGCATCAGATATGACCTCGTAAATTGCTCATAAATTGCTATGAGTCATAGAGAATAACATGGCATGGATGGGGATATGACCTCACAAGGAACATTTCTGTCCAATTCTGTAAGCACTTGACTTTCGTCTACTGTACATAAGATGATCTAAAGCTGCTTTTTATTCGCATTGTCATCGGCTACAATTTCTCATGGCTGTTTTTGCTGTGAAGGTGTCATCTGGCAAATATTGGTTGTCTTGTTGTTGTCACACTGACAGCCTGTGTCAGGTCTGAGTCGTAAGCAGTTCATCTGCTGTCACTTTCATGACCAGATGGCTGAGCCAGCAAGAAAGCCTTGGCCTACATTGTGTTCTGGCCACCATTTCTGGTCATCGTATGCCTTGACGCTTAATTAGTTTGGAAACTAAGCCTTGACCGTTAATTGGTTTTGTTCGCGAATTGCCGCATGGTTTTGGATGGATGGATGGTTGGATGGATATGGTAAGTGGAGCCCTCTTAAGCCCAGTTCTGGGCACTCATGAGGGTTGATTGATGAGATGGGAGAGAGAGCGGGAGTCCTCAACATGTTACACATTTACCCCATGTGAGGGATCTGTTACTTGCCCAGCATAGACACTGATACAAGGGGCCGCCAATTTAACGTCTCATCCGAACGACATCCAGCTGGGATTTTGCTCATGAAGGTCCACTGACAATTTTGGGTTCCCCACCCGGAAGTCAAACCCATGCAGGCAAAGACCTTCAGCAGTGCAGGTGGGCACCTAAGCCACTTGACCACCCAGCTGATGTCACTTAGGAACTGTTTCGCACAACAGTGATGAGGCGAATGAGCCAACTTCTAATTTGGTGCTGACTAGGGACTGCCTTTCTTCCTGTCTGGATTGACAGCATGCCAAAAGTGAACATATAGTTCTGGTACTACTCTGTTTGAAGAGGATATTTCAGTATATCAGAAACTTCCTTTTGTAAAAAATTAATGAAATCACCTATTGCATCTGGACTTTCTCCAATTCTCCATATTAGAAATTCCTATTCTAGTGTAAATTTATTAACATTCTCATCACTGTGTTTATCACTGAACATCAGTTAGTAAATTTGAGGCAAATATAATCACAGCAGACATCTTCCATGGTGGTTTAATTGTGTTTCTTTACCAACAAATTTGAGCTTCCCGAGTGCACTACTATCGTATTTCATTTTCACTTTAATTCTGATGCATGTTTCAACGTAACGAAATGAAGGCGCTGCAACATAAGCTAATTGGTTTTGTAGCTAATTACATCTAGACATAGATGTTGCATTATTGGATTACTGAGATCATGTATGAATGCATTATAGATGGGCAACGTAAGCTTCTCCAATGCTCACTGAGCTCCTTATAAAATATGCAATAGCGTCGCGTTACAAGCCAGATTTTGCTGCGTTTGTGTGATTTTAGTGATTCTTGTTTCAAACGACATATCTATCAGATGTCTGTATATGCTGTGCAGTGTATATCCTTTGATAACTCGATTTGTTGTTGAATCACATGGAAATAGATCACTGTGAATTTTGACAAGAAAAATTATGTTGATGTCACAGCTTTTCATTTTATTGTCCATACAATTCTCCTTCATGCAAACAGAAAATATTGAAAATTTGATATGTCCTATAACTTATGTCAAAAAGAAAAATGTGCTTTACAGTGTTTCTTTTCATTATGAAATGTTATAGATAGCTGTTGCCACACTTGATGGTGGTAGCTGCGTTGGTTTCAGAGAGGTTGCTTTCATTTTCAAAAAGGTTGTTTTTTGGATTACGCTTGGTGTTGAATATTGATATCTTAATGTATTGTATCTCAAAACACTATGTATGGACATATATAACATAATAAAACATCCATTTGTTACAGAGTATTTGTTTTTATGAAGAACCTAAGCTAAATGCAGAAATAGCGAGTGACACTGATGTTATGAATGGTGCCAGAAAAATAGACGCTACCCTGTATTTGATGCGAAAATGCTATTTGTGCTCACAGAGAATTGTGTTACAACTTCTGTTGTATATCTGATGTATAACTAAATATACGTTCGGAGAACGAGATATAAATCCCTCTGCGTTTTGCGTATTATGACCATTATCTAAATACTGGTGTCCTTGATGTTACAAACGATGTGTATCAATATCCATTAATAATGAAACCCAGCACCGGATAGTCTGGACATATTCGAGTCGACACTAAGCCGTGGTTCATGTACTATTATTTGTCACACGTACAGAAGTATAACACGCCCACACAATTGTTAAAGACGTGATGTCGAGTGACATAATGAAGGATGGAAGCAAAGCTAAGCCGTTATGCTTGTATCATCTCTTGCTGGTAATATTTACGATGTTCAGATGTATAGGCTGAGCGTATATTTGGATGAAACTTGGTTGTTGAACAGTTACACACCTCCTTCTCTACTGTCTTGGTATATAACAAGTGTCTTGTCCATTTCTCATTTATTGCACGAATTCATGTTGATCTTTTCTGAAATGAAAATTTTCGAGGGAATGAGACGCCATACTCCAACTACCTGACAGAAATGATATGAGAAATAAAAGCACCTTGATAAAAACAACTTCAATGAAATTCAAGTTGCATCAGTTTCAAATAAAATCAGATTTGAAAATCGGACAGACCGCCGTTTTAAGTTTTATTCTTGAATGCACCCCCTTCTTACGCCATTTTGTAATTATAAATAACAGTTGATTATATTTACACTTGTAAACTAATGTACAAGGTGTAAGAAAAATAAATAAATCTAAAATCTAAATTCTCAAGAAAACTTAACCACTCCCCGACTGCGGAGTGCGGAGGATGCAATTTCATGACGCGTCAACCGCAGGATATTGTACGCTGCAAGTTGCTATGTACCAGAATTACAGAGTGATGCTGCTTCATGATATAAGACCTCATATAAGAGACGTGTAATCCTGTTCCACAGAATGAAATTAGATGGATTGCGTAAATGGGAAATTGATGATACTCTGCGAATGAGAAATGCTTTTGTGAGACTTAATGAGAGGCTTTTACGTCTTCACAACTCTCCGTCTGAGTGTAGTACTTTGTGCCACGCTCTTTAAGTTTTGATCTTTTCATGTCAGAATTTTTTCATCCTTTTTGGGACAACATGAATTGCTTCGCCCTGGATTTGTTGGTGGTAATTTTGAAGTTGAAAGTTCCAGTTATGATGCTAGAGAACTGGCAGGGATAGAGAAGATGTAAGTTTCCAGGCAATTTGATTTAATAAGACAACATTTCCAACAAATGGTCGTGTATCAAGATACTACTTCCAATTCAGAAATTTGGAACTTTCTTCAAAAATTTCCAGTGAGATTCAGAAATTTCCAGGCAATGACATGCCTGAATTCCCTACTTTTTCCAGCCATGGGAGATGTGACTTACATCCTATATTTCTGCTACCTTCGGATAATTGACCATAATTGACCGTACTTCAAGAGTAATCATGCAGAAAGACAAGAATTCAATGAACCAAAACGGCATTCTTGACAGCCATTTGAATGGAAAATCTGAGAAGTGACCATAGAATTGCCTGTCTTTCTGTCCGTCGACTGACTGAAAATGTGTGATGTTGCTATCTGCTGAAGGACGCGTTGAAATGGATATGGTCTGCAGAATCTTACTTCATCAGTTTCAAGCATTGATCGAGATTGTCGTGTAATTAACGATTGAACGCGAAGTGCAAAGATGACGTTGTCTAGTTACTGATGTGTAATCCAAACATTGGATGTAAGCTGTGATATCAGCTGAGAACTAAGCCGAATTGCAGAACGTCACATTTACAATATTACAATTTGCTCATATTTTGTAATACAACCCATGCATGAAACTTGATACCTAGAACATCTAATATCGAATATAGTTACTTGATACGAGTCAGCTTACCTGTACTGAAGTAATCTCCCGCCTCATATCCTCGCAGCAATTCTTTTTGCGAAGATTCGAAGCTTATAAAAATGTTGTAGGCTTCTCATACTTTCAAATTGTTCGACTTCGACATGAAGTTCAGAAATGTGATATAGGTGTTCGCTACTTAGAGTAATGCTCTTAAAAGTAGTGGCATTTCTGTAGTGTATTGTGGGAGATTAAAAGTCCTATATCTCATGATGAAGATATGTAAAAATTCTTGCCATGTGGTACTGTGGTTGGTGGACAGAGCTCTTCTCTGCTCCTCTCTAGGCCCTGGGCGCAATTACCATTTGTGTCTGTGCTGGGCAAATAAAAGATCTTCACATGGGGTAAATGTGTAACATTTTGAGGACTCCCACTGTCTCGTCCATCTTTGCCTCTAAATAGCCCACACCGGTGCTGATGGGGCGTAAAACACAAACTCACTCACTCTCACCATCTCGTCAATCAACCCTCGTGAGCGCCCAGAACTGGGCTCAGAGGTTTGCACTTACCGTATCTAATGATCTATCTGTCTATCTATTCCCCAGCTTTGGAATGGTGAAACATTTTAAAATTGGCCACATCCTATGATCTGCAGCTAGCACCAGAAAGATGAATTTGCCAAATGTGTAATATGAGGAATATTTAAAAGGTCATACGTATAGAAGAAGGGGATCATTTTCTCCATGAAGAATACGAAATATAGAAATATCGTAGAAGTAGGCGAACAACATGTATACCTGTACTTTGAACATAGAAAAATTCAGAAAGTCAATAATACATTGTGCTTTAGAATTTGTTGCTCATGGATTTGTTTGGCATTCTGGTGACATTTCTGAAATTTCAAAAGCTGAAGGAGAACCAGCCTATGAATGAGTTACATTTGTCATAGAATAAAAAAAAATGTAGAGCTCTTTGAAACTTGATAAAAGGCCCACATGTTGAGGAGAATGATGATTAAAGGGTGTTTCTAAATCAGCATTTCAAGCTAAAAGATACTTTTGGAAGCAAAGCTTCATCTTTTCATGTGTTTCTGTGTTTACAACTGTTTCTGATGCAGCTTTAAAATGGTGGAAGCAAATTTCCAATTGAAGCTAGACTGATGTAAAATCATTGATGTGTGTGTCTTTTGACATGATGATAATGTAGTTGTTGCCTTAACCATTGTATTGCTTTGACAAAGTATAAAATCCAAATCTGAAGGACCAAGAAGTTTATATTTCATGCCTCTGTTCCTCATTATATTATGATACAAGTTTTGAAACTTTATATTACTATCCATGGCTCCAACTAAATCATATTTGATCATATTTGACATTTTGTGAAAAGCTGTCTGTGGCTGCTAAAGATCTTTGAAACTCTAGCTTTGATTCTGGATATGGCACAATGTCATTTTGAATAGATAAAAAGTAAATGTGGAGGCAGAATAAAGGACCTCTTGTAAGTGTCTCATTCAAATGTTGTTGAGCTCTGCTTTGTAGCTTTGCTCTTGTGGCTATGCTGCTGTTGCTCTTGTATGATCCTCCTGCCAAGCTCATGTTTAGTAGTGATTCCATACTTCAACCCTTTGTTGAAAATTCCGGAGGATTTGTTTTCTGGTTTAGGAAAGTCTAAATCATAAAAAAATTCTCATCCACATTTGGTTTGTGAGTAAAAAGTCCCTCATTGGGGGTAAATTCACAACTTTGTCGACTTCTTGTAGTTCCTTTGCATAATAGTTTTCTTTACATTAAACCTTCATACTATTTCTGTTCAGTAACTCTTATCTGCTTTCAGTGCAGTTATGCCATCCAAGGAATTATACTTGGAATAACATAATATCATAATCATGGAAATATTTCGAATCATAAGATTTTAGATTTTGCATGCACCTTGCACCCAGTATTTGATAGATAGTTAACTGGCTCCTGTATTTTGTTGGAAGACGACGATTTGGCTTCTTAATGTTCTCTTTAAAAGACTCCCGTTCTATCTCCCATCTCATCAATCAACCCTCGTGAGCACCCAGAACTGGACTTAAGAGAGCTGCACTTACCAAATCTATCTATCTCTCTTTAACAATTCTCTGATGTGATTCGAGGAATTATACATAAAAAAGACCAAAGTCGCCAGGTCACTTCCCAATGATTAGAAAATTGCTGAATTCTATAATAATTCTCAACCAAGATACCTTTGATCAGTGCAGGATTGTCTCTTTTCAACCTACACCACAAAATATAATCTGGCTCCATTTCTGTTCAGACTTATCCCTTCAAAGACGAAATTTCTCTTGAGGTTGATGTGCTCTTGTTCAGCTATATGCCTCTGTTAGGCTATACTTTTGTGTTTGGCTATGCTCCTGTTTGGCTATGCTCCTAGTGGTGCAGACATTCCTTTTAAGTGAGATTCTGAGCCAGGAGCACTTTAATCACTGCAGTTCTTTGATACTACATCTGACAGCTACCTGGCTTTGTCTGCGATTTCTTATTATGGCTTTTACTACATGTCTACTGGCGAATACGCCACGAGTAATATTCCCAAATAAGCGAAGTCTAATTTCGCTCAACAAAGAGTCGAAGCGGTCTATATAAAGTTACAAGGAAGACCGAATTCGGTTTCATCTAGTGATCTACAATGTAAGTTGTCGGCTTGTCGCGTTTCATTTTGTTTTGTGGAAAATTGACGCGCGTCCTTCCTTAATGTTCACATATCAGTAAAATAGCATGTTATAGAATGAAATTTTCAGAGTTGTTGTCTCTATGCTTTCATTATTTTCATTGACTGAATGCCACCGACCTTTCTGATGGTAATTTCATCCCCTTTGTCAATAAATGAAGCTGTCCCGTCCACAAGTAAAGGAAAACTAAAAAGGTAATAATAAGCAGAAAAAATATTTTATAATGTGTCAAACTGTCAATATTGAAGAAGCTGCTCAGATGTGGCACTTTTACCAGCCAAAGTTTGACATTTTGGTTGAAGTGCTACATATATTTACATTGTATTGTGAATTTCTATAATGAATTGTGTGTAGTATACATCAGGCATCGGTATGTATGAATGACAGATGCATAAAACGAATAGGAATTTTGTGAAAATGTGTTTGTTCAACGGTTCAGCTAATGGTAAAAGCATTACTTCAAACACACTGAGAAATGGAAACATTAAGGACATATGCATCAGGTAGTCATGTAATGTGAAGACTCTTAGTAAATTCCTCATTACGGCTTTGAAAGATGTCTGTTTCCAGGAAATATACTTAGTCCAAGTATGTTGCTTAATGCCAATGAGTGGATATCCATTAGCCATTCCAAATAACTCTATAACTGTTGAGTGACTCTTATTGCATTAGTCACTGCTTTGGCAATTATTTGCCAAAAGAAGAGAAAAACCAGGAACAAACTAAAAACAGACAGAGGATCAATATCCATTGAAAACCTCATACATTCAGTGTGATAGTCTGTAGAGTCAGTGGAGGTACTTGCAGTACACCAGTCAATAATTTAAATGGTTTAGAATTGCACTGGTTGCTTTCACTGATTCACTGATTTTCACCAAATAGACATATCATGCATGTGCTGATGGGTGATATGCAAGTGAAATATTTATACTAATGGAAACAATCTTCTCGATTTGGTTCACAATACATGTTATTAGTTGTCTTATTATATTTCTAAAGGTTATAACGTTATTCGAAAACTCCGTACTCGACTTCAGACTTCACGTAATTTCAGCGTTTGGCTGGAAAAAATTAAGAGGTGCCTAGATTTTGAGAATGACGCATATTCGCATAACTTTTATATTTTTTCCTATCTTCTTACATTGAGACAAAAGCGAGCTTCAGATGACCTGGAATTATATGATTTTGGAGAACGAATGTTCGATTTTCTGAAAAATGTTTGGTTCCTGGTCATCATAATATTATACATGTATATATTCCCAAAATGTCATAGATCCACCTACATAAGTTACAAAGCAGATGAAAACTAGAACATTACCACTGATCCAGTCGATACTTATTTGCTCCCCACAGACAAGGCCAGATAACACAGAATACAATTTGTGTGTCGTACAATGAAAATTGAGTGCATTGGTATCCTTCACTCACACAATTCACATTGGAAAGATCCTGCAAATGGTTTGTCTGAAATTTGAATAAATGTGACCCCACTCAAAGGGTGCCCAAACTTTAGCACCCCACTGTATATGTTCCCAAAATTTCATAGATCCACCTACAAAAGTTACAATGCAGATGAAACCTAGCACATTACACCGATCCAGTCGATACTTATTTGCTGCCCACAGACAACATGGACAAGGCCCAGATAACATAATACAATTTGTCTTGTGGTACAATGTGTGTTGTCAATGTTTGGCTGTCAGTCACAGGTGCCAATCATGTCCCTGTTTTCCTTTGACCAACAAAACCTGGCTGAGCTGAATCTCCATCGCCTGATCTAGGACAATGGGGCTGGAACTTATCCGGTCAGAAAACAATGTGGATAGCAATGCAGAAAACAATGTGGATAGCAATGCAGAAAACAAAGTCGGTGTTCGTTGCAAAAAAAAAGCAGTGGGATTGTTTTTATGCCAGCCTTTCTATTCTACGTTTTCTCTCGTTTGCAATGCAGATTGTCCAATCTATACTTCAGCTAAAGTTAAACATCACCAAGATGCTTATACCATTGGAAAAGCCTGACAAAATCTGATAGAAAGTCACATTAGAACTCAAAATGGAGATGTCTAACTCACATCCACCTTGTGTGCTTATTTTGCTATCATTTAAAGTTGTAATCATCAGATTTTTTTTTATTATTGCAGAAGATAAAATGACAAGTTTTGGTGCTATTTGATATTTAACACCATTCTGTTAATCTGCAGGATATTCGGTTAGATCCTAGCTGATACCAACCTGAAACAATATTTTGTTATATATATATAAATTGAAATTTTGTTTAATATGGATTTTATTAAAAAGTCAGTCTTCGGATGTATTATGGAATTGCCTTCACTTGTGAATTTGTAAATTGATCTCTTCTCTTTCTCTGCATATTCTGTAACTTCCTCAATAATTTATAGCCTCCGAACATGCTGTGGAGTCTCCTTTTGAGCAAATTTGACGTTGGAGTTTCACTATTTCGCAGTTCCTGTTTAATGAGCTATCTCGCTAATTTCGCAGTGCTCAAGTCTACTTAATAAGCTGTAAAATTAAAATTCCAATATGGTGTAGTTTCGCAACTTCCCCTCTTTGCTTCGGATGTTCTGTGGATGTGCTTAGAAATCTAATTTTGGCAGGTTGATCACAAATGGAAATGTTGTTTGAAGAAAGACCAACAGTTTTAATATGGTATTCTTCATTTTGTAGCTGCTTTCATCAATAAGGGGGTCTAGCAGTTCTGTATCAGTGGTATTTAGATCTTCTAACTGATAGATATAGATAGATAGATAAATGGATGGATACTTAGATAGGGTAAGTGCTGCCCTCAAAGTCCAGTTCTTGGGCTCACAAGTGTTGATTGATTAGATGAGATGGAAGGGAGAGGAGTTCTTAGGCTCCTCAACATACTACACATTTGACCAGCACAGATTTTGGGTGCCTTTGGTATGAGATAAAATTGGTTACTGTGGTGTGGGGTGGAATTAGCTCAAATATTAGCGCACTGGGCAGCCAACTTCTGGGTCCCGGGTTCAATATACTTATGTTGGACAGCAGTTTCAATTGTCCTTCATCTCATTGCCGTCATTGCTGGCCTAGCTTTCTCCTAGCCTAATTAACCTTAGTGCATAAATACAGGACGTAAAGCTCCAATTATCTGTCCATCTAGTTAGATGTTGCTTATAGTTACCTGCCTTTAGTCTACTGTTGTCTCAGAACACTGGCATACACAATATGATATATTATGATATATTTGGAGTATGATGAAGACACGAGCTGAGATATATCCATTTCGGATATGCTGATGGTCAGAAAGGGGGGTAGCCTATTGGGTAAAGGTGCTCCCGGGTCTAATGAAACTTTGGCCTGCTCCTCGGAAGGTCCCGTGTTCAATTCACTGTGCGGGCACCAGTTACGAGCATCATCTTGATGCCAGATGTTGTTTGATTCAACAATCGCTCTATTATCTTTAGCGAAGTGGTTACCTCATTTGCCCTGTGCGCATTGGAGACAGGTTCAGTCCCTGCTCCCACTACCACTGATGCATGTCCTGAGGTCATCAGACTCATCACTATAATGATTTGTATTTGACTATTTGTGTATCAGATCTTGACCTCTTGTATTGATACTATTGAACTGGGTTATTTCAATAATTGTCATAAACCATTTGTGGCCTCATTAAGGTGTCTAATGAACTTCCTCTTTGGTATCAGTGTTGTTTCATGTCGTGTTGAGAGAGGTAATTACTGTGCTTATGAATAACGGTTCTTATGAAAAGGACTAAATTATTCTCTCTGTTGCGGAGAATAACTGGTTATGATGTCATTATTATGGTCTTATGATATTGATAAGGAATCATGGATTCTCGTCATTGCATCTAAGAATAACTCCAAAGCGATTGCACCAAAATAACTGGGCCTTAATATTGCTGTGTTCTTGTGATCTATGGTGAATACTTGGTTAAATAAACTTCCTTGTCTTGTTTCAGGCCGAGGCCAGCAGCTAGTCCAGAAGAAGAAGACGATATATCCAGAATGGAACTCGTGTTTTGACGCTCATCTGTACGAAGGCCGCGTCATCCAGATGGTCGTTATGCAACGGCCGAATATAAGAGTGAGCGAAGTGAACATCTCAGCACAAGAAATGGCCGAGAAGTGCAAAGAAGGAGGTGTAGCCAGTGTATGGGTGAGTAGTACTGAGTACTGAGAATAGAGATGTTGTATTAGGCCGGACATAATTGAATTTTAGCTTCTCAGACCTACCGATAACAATAGATTTTTTGCTGACTAAAATAAAAGCTTCCCCACGATTTGATTTAAATGAAATTAGAGTTTTTTTTCCGGCCTACCAGTCACCCTTAGAAAGCTAGAGAAGATCCGAGAAGCTAAGAATTAATAATTCTGGCCTTAGTGGCAAATATTGAAATAATTTAAATGATAATAATTTATGACATAAAAACAATATGCAATTATGCATATACCCTAGCCCCGAATTGTGAATTTTATTACATTGTCGACTTACCTCTGGGACATTTTAGCTTATCAATGCGGAGCATTTGATCTGGCCCCAATAATAAAAAAGAAAACCCCACAGCGCCTCACGTGTGATCACGTGACCTCTCTCGACCAATAGCGCGCTTCGGCGCGAACTCCTCTCAACCATCATATTCAATTTTGGGGCAGCACTGACAACACGTGCTAGCTATTCTGGCGAAATAATGGAAGAATTTGACGACTACGATGAAGATACAATGAAGAATGAAGATACAACGAAGAATCCGCAAGTTAAGTGCTCGTTTTGGTTGCGTCTGGCTTCGCTGGGTCACTGAAAACGTGTCAGCGAGCGGGCGTTTTACACTGCTATTTAGTCTGGCCGAAAATCAAATTTTTTTCAGGCAGATATTTAGCTAATTTTCGAGCTTTAACAAGCCATCGGTCTCTTATAACCTTTTAATTGTGTAAATGGTGGTTATTAGTGCACCTACACTTCGTATTTCTTAGGTTATGACCGTTTTTGGCTAACATTTCCTTCGTCTTAGGCGATTCAGTTCGGCCAGGTCGCTTACAAAATGGCGGCCGGCGCCAAATTGGGTTGTCAAGACAGGAAGGATTTGACCAGTTCAGGTCCTTTCTGGAGGTTCTTGCCTCTCTAAGGTTAGTAATCACCCTCTTTCTGTGGGTTAGATGTCTGTGCTGTGAAGCAGACCGTTTTAACCTTTATTGTGACGACGTGGTCGGCCACATGGTGCCTGATATGTCGTGTGGGTGATAATACGTGAATTTTCCGATCTCCATTACATGTTGGCCCGGAATTAATTTCATTTTCTATATTTGCAGGTTGGGATACGGTTGAGGACCGCATCGCCGATTCCAACTACCGCCATCAGGTTCGGTTGGCACATGAGGTTTTGGGTATAGATCCAGTGCCGGATCCGGACGATGACAGCCACTTGTTCCTCCGGCCACAGAAGCCCAGGCCGCCTTTGTTGGTTTTTCCTTTCTCCCATGACCTTGATAAGGCCTTTGGGGATACGTGGGAGGGGGCAACTCGTTCCAAAAACTACTCTTGGTCGGTCGACCTCGCTCCCCCAGCTGACGGTGTTGCCTTGGGTTCGAAGTGTGTGGCGAAGTACAAACCAAAAATGAAACACTATTGTGTGCTCCATGAAAAACTGGTTGAAACCCCTGCGATGTGGCCCATCAAAGCTCCGATTTTGGATGGCAACTTATCATCCGTTTTGGGGATCTCCAAGCCCAAGCGCACTCGATTGGACGATTTCCTGGATGACTCTGGCAGGGCCGTTAGCATTTTAAACCAGACCATGTTCTTTGGTGAGGCTGTCAAGACCCTTCTGGGCTCGTTAATCACCACCTCAGACGACCGGATTCTGAGTGCGGTGAACTCCATTGCTGACTTTGTGGACATTCAGACCAAAAGTCTCAAGGACTTGGGGTATGTGTTAGCCGGACTGGACCTTTCCTTGCTGCAGGCCAAGAGGGAGGAGGTGCTGAAGCCGGCTCTGCTGAAGCCTGAGGACGTTGAACTCTTAAGGTTTGCTCCGCCCACAGACTCTGAGCAACGCTTGTTCGCTGGTCAGTTGCAGTCGTTTGCAGACATGAGGGCACGGCGCGACTCCAGCAAGGCGATTGTGCAGCTGACGCAGCAGCCCTTTTCCTCCGAGGAGACGGGAGACGACTGCATGGAATCAGATGATGTCCCGGGCAGCGGTGAGTCTGACAGTGATGACCCCCAGGGCAGCGGGATGTCTGACAGTGACGCTCGTCGTGACCGTGGTGGGTCAGACAAGGATGACCACCAGGATGCAGACGAGTCAACAGATGAGGAACATCCGGAGGGGGATGGGTCTACCTGCGATGCCCACTCCTCCAAGGGAGATGTTACTGGCGAGGACCCCGGAACTTCGAGTGACTCGGACAGGGATGACCCCCGTGACAGGGGCGGGTCGGACCTGAACTAACTTTTTGCCTGTGTTCCGCTTGTATCTACACCCTTACTCTTTGGGTTAGCACACCGTTGGCGGACGGTACTACGGTTAAGCTGCGGTTGGTTTCCTGCACAACCTTGTACATCGATTGGGATGGTTCACTGCCTTACCTCGGGGTTCCCTTGCAACTTTATGGACTGGTCCCTGGACAGGCCTGTCTTCTTGCTCGTTGAGGGGGCGGAAGTGACGGTCTTCTCCCCTTCTTGGTTTGGTGTGCCAGACACGGACACGGAGGGGTGGTTCCGGTGACCAGAGATGACAGCGGCCGTGGCCGCCTTGCTCTGGCGGGTGGCCATCAAGGAAGTGAGTTACGGTTCTGATTCTTCTCTTCAGCTTCGGGTGAGTTACTGCACTAATTCTACTTCTTGCCTTCTAGTAAGCTGTCAAGACTGCAGGCGGTGTACATTCCTTCGCTTGGCTGTCTTTGAGGCCCCTCCGGCTGTCCGGTGTGCTCTGCTCTTGTCCCCT
Source organism: Platynereis dumerilii (assembly GCA_026936325.1). Taxonomy (NCBI): domain Eukaryota; kingdom Metazoa; phylum Annelida; class Polychaeta; order Phyllodocida; family Nereididae; genus Platynereis; species Platynereis dumerilii. The sequence goes on from JAPTHN010000077.1 coordinate 44,952, forward strand.
TGGGAGGATTCCGGGGCAGTTGTGCCGGGGGCAGGAAAAAGGGGGGGGCCATGCGACTTAGGTGGTTGTCCTACTGCAGAGAGGACCCTTGGGATCGCAATCATTGGTTGGTATAACCCCCAGCGTAGCTGTGCCCCGGAAGCGGCTCTAAATGATAGCGTGGAAAGGGCATAGCGGCCGATGATAACCTTCCTGGCCCATTGAGTAGGCAGGTTGATTCCGTCTTTATTTTACCTCTCTCTCCAGACCCACCTCCTTGTCTTTTTGAATTAAGCTAAAATGTCCCAGAGGTAAGTCGACAATGTAATAAAAATTAGAATTTTTTTATTAAATTATCTTTTTATAAATAGACTTACCTCTGGGACATTTATTTAATTCCCACCCGCCTCCCCGCTAAGGAGGTAGTGGATTGCTTTTTCAAAATTGAATATGATGGTTGAGAGGAGTTCGCGCCGAAGCGCGCTATTGGTCGAGAGAGGTCACGTGATCACACGTGAGGCGCTGTGGGGTTTTCTTTTTTATTATTGGGGCCAGATCAAATGCTCCGCATTGATAAGCTAAAATGTCCCAGAGGTAAGTCTATTTATAAAAAGATAATTTAATAAAAAAATTCTAATCTTTGTTGTGGCGAACTGGCCATCAGTGTCGTATCTAGGCCCATGTATATCCAGACACATATCAGTGTCTAAGCTGGGTTAAAGATCCCTCACATGGGGTGAATGTGTATTGTGTAACATGTTGAGGACTCCTACTCTCTCTCTCCCATCTGAACAATGAACCCTTGAGAGTGCCCGGAACTGGGCTTCAAGGGCTGCACTCACCATATCTACCTATCTATCATTGGAGAATACCAATAATTACGTTGGTGATGAGATAGATAGATAGATAGATATTTTTTATTTGAGTCTCACGGCGTCATACATTAACAACACATACATATAAAAACAGATACATTGATGTCAGGAAAGTGTATTTGCCAATGCTACCATTGAATAAAGCACACAAATCCTAGATTTCAGGCATTGTATATTCTATAGATGATACATCATAGTGATGTAGTGGATATCTGCTGTACAGCCGTATACGTGTCTCAGAAATATTTCGCCAACTTGAGAAAATTAAAAAAATCGGTGCTACCTGTATACTCTGTACAATATCGAGATATTGAATATAAGAACTGTTTAACATTTAAATGCGATGCGTTTGATAAACAAGTCATTTTTAGACATGTTATGATATGAAATTGTTAATGTAATTGGCCTCTTTAAATTGTCCCTCTGCTTTGACAATGCAGTAATTCATTTTCATTACATACTTTTTTGAAGAATATTTGAGAATTGTTGCTGTTTCTCTTGTTAATAAATATTTATGTTGAAAAAGATGGAAGGATTGACAAAATACTTAATTTACTGAAAAATATACAAAAACAAGTTCATCTGAATATGGCTTTTGGATATTCAGTATTCTGCTGATTTCTCTGTAGGCATTTTGGGATGAGTACAAAATTCATAAATAAGTCTGTTATGATAGAAATATGTACAAGTTGGCTTTAATCCTAACTGATTATGTAAATCTGCATTATTGCCTTGTAATGCCCACCTACATACATAGTAAGATGGTTAAAACATTAGATGATTTCCATGTGAGAAAGTTAGAGAATTATCTACGCGTAGAATTAAGCTTCATTGTAATTAGACTTATTGATCGCATCATAATGAATAATTTTGGTCGAAGGGTAAGCTCAGTTGGTAGCGCATTAGGCTGCCAATCGCTGGGTACTGGGTTTGATTCCCGCTCTGGTCAGGTTATGTGAAGTTCTTAATGAAGGGGTCGGGAGTTGTTTTTTTTCCCCCAGGAATTCTGATGAGTTGGGTGCGGAATCGGTTCACTGGATACTGCACTCCAAAGCCCTGATTCTTCTCTTCACCTCATTGCGGTGTCCTCCTCCTGTCCAAATGAACCTACTACTAAGTGCATGTATACGGAACGTGAAGCCCCAATCATCCTTCCATCCATTATAAGTAATCTAATCCAATGTTGTTGTTTTTTTTTCAGCTGGAAGCAAATCCCACCGGACGAGTATTAGTGCAAGTCCGACACTTTTCCGAAACTGAAGGTAAATATTTGAGATGTGTGTTGATCATGTTTGGGTATATGCGATACATATCTAAAAGTACAGTGATAAAAGGAACCTAATATACGATCAAATATATATCGTAATACAGGGATGTTAATTGTTTTGCAAATATCACTTTGCATTCCTGGAATATATATAGAAATTGGAGAATAATGATAAAATACAAACATTTCATTTTGTGAAGTAAAAGCCTGGAATATTGTTGAATGTTAGTTTCTAAATCCACTAAGGTTCAGCATGTTTTCTCAACTTGGAAATACGCAAAAATGCATGAAAAATCTGAATTTCAGTATCCATTATTTTTTCGGGTAAGATTCTTCCTAAAGAAGTAATGCACAATACTAAGTGCATGATATGGTTATGAGGTTTCACTCTTCACTAAATTTCAGCACCAATATTCCATGTTATTTTATGATAAACACACCAAAGTGTATTGAGAGTTCAGCTTGTTAAAAATATTTTCATGATGCTCACAAAGTTCTGTCGCAAAAAAACGCTATGTTGTTTGATATTTGTTAGTTTTGATTTCTGTGGTTCTCTGAGAATCTCATTCTTGGAAAGCTGATCAAGCTTGAATCTTTCTCAGCTCCTTGGCTGGGTAGTAGAATTTATACTCCAGGGTGCGACTAATCAAGTATAAATGGCATTTTGGTCCAGCGTTCTACAATCGCTGTCACAGTCACTGCATGCTATAGACTCCTACTTACAGGAGGTCTCTTTGTAAACGGATTTCAGTTTTAGTTAGTATAAATTTTATTAATTTTTTACTTATTAGTTTTTTCTCCCAAGAAAATCAGCCATAACCAGGTTTGATTCAGTTCTGACCTGGTCACCTGGACTCACATTGGACGGCAATTTCAGTCATCCTTTGCCTCATTGCTGCATCCTCCTGTTGTCCTAATTAGCCTCCGTAATGCATAATTGCATAAATATAGGACGTAAAGCCCCAATCATCTGTCCATATTTTCCAAGGAGATTTTATATTAATTTTGTAATTAATCCTAATGTTTTGTTTGCCTCCTGCATGCAGTTAATCAATGCTGCATTTGTTTGGTAAAATTCAAACAAATACATTTCGCTCTTGTTGTTGTTGCTATACCCTTTGATCATTTTAATCATATCTATCACCCTGCCTTCCCTCCTGTATCATATCCTGTCTTTTAGCCGAAACAAATTACTTTCCGCCCACGACAATGTTTAATCCAGCTTTTGTTCCATTTCCATACAAAAACATAGCATCTTCAAATTTATTCATTAAATGGGTGACAAAGATCTTCATTGTTGTACTGCTTCAGCAAAAGACTGCAAATTCAGATATGGGTTCATCATGTTGCTATATCATCAGTGAATAAATCAGAATTTCATAAGAGTCTGGTTTCTGTGCTTGAAAGTGAAATTTTAGCAATTGTGTAGAAAGCAAACCATGATGAATTTCTAAAGAGTGGGACCTGTCAGTCTTCTCTTCCTGAAAGAAAATATTTGTGAAATGCTGATTAGATATTTAAATTCCAAATTTTAATTCGCTCAGGTATTGCCAATTTATTTCTGTACAACATTAAAATTCTACTGACAATCTTTCATATAATAGAAATAACAATGGGTTTTATGCTTCTTCACCTGTAATGTCATTTATATGTAATAATATAAAAAGAGAGAATACATTTGTAATAATTCATTATTGGCTCTTACACAAGTATTAAAAAAATGTATATAATTTCTTGCCTGGTATAGTTTTTGAGTTCACATTTAGCAGTGTTTAGCAAAATGCAGTTCAGCATTATTGATATTACAGAAATTTCAGCTGAACATCAATTTCATTTTTGTTGTAAATCTCAAATATGAAGGATATATGTTTTGTAGAATATGTAAAGTGTAAGAACTGAAATGTTCTTTCATCGATTCCAGGCAGTTGTAATATGCCCAGACATATATGAAAAATCAATTATTTATGTTCTTGAAAGAGGACTGAAATGAAGCAATTTATGTTAGTTTCGATTTGATATGACGAAATCATAAATGGCGTGTTGCAGTGTGCAGTGCAGAATTTAGGAGGTGCCCATCATGAGATAGTTTACAGTTGACATAAATTGCAATGTTTAGACATTACTGCAGGCTATCCCAATTTGTAGCAGGCAGCATATGTCCTGCCAAACCTCTCAATTTATGTTTATTTATCTTATTAAATTTGTCAATGTAACATTTCAAAATGTGATTTGTTTTTCTGCGCTCGTTCATGGATAATGATATCTGGAAACAATTATGTCTGTTGCGAACTTTTCACCATAATATAAATGTAATATATAAATTATATGTTTTGTAATTGGTAACTCAATAGGCCTACATGTATTGTATATAATAAATACCATATTTGCGAAAGATTATCTCATATTTGCAGGTATGACCTGTGATTTCGCAATAGGTCTGGAGTCTTCACTAAGACAATAATTTCGTGCCAGTTTCTACAAAAATTGCGGTTCTTTCTGAGATTTATGTCTGTTAGATTCAATGCAAAAGCAGCAAAACAACTGTGTAATTTTGTCGTAATGGCTACCTTGGCCCTCTATGTAAATTTAATGGTATGCAATGGTAAAGAGATACAAGATACAAGATACAAATATTTATTTAAACTCGGATGAAAGAACAAAGAACATTAGCTCAAGAGCTATTGTGTCCGAGGATATCTACAACAAGTAATAATAAATAGATAAATATACAGGGTAAAAGAGCACAGTAAAATGTAAATCACAAAGACAGACTAGGTTAAAATGGGATAAAATTAGAGAGATTGCCTATCTATATTTTTGAAAGTCTTTCAATTTACAGTGTTACAATCTATAAATATAACAAAATATTATGTAAATTGATGAACTAAATAAGGTACTTGTGATCTACAAATAGATATAATACCTCAAATATGTATCATTTTTGTCTCTGTAATTTTCTGCTTCTAAAATAAACCCGTAGCCTCTTATAGGAGTCATTACTATTGCAGTCTGTTCTTGATACCTTTCGGCCACTCCCTATTCTTTTCAGCATATTAGGATTCTTAAGCCTTCTAGAATTTTCATTGCTTTCTAAGAAATGACGTTAATTCCAAAAGGAGGTCAATTAACAAACGGTCAAGGTGATCTCGTTCAGGTGCACGTGTAATAACAACCAATGGTGAATGGATTCTGTGTTTCTTGCTGTCACCTACTTGCGTATGAATATTTTTCAGATTGGCAGGCTCAGTGATGCAAATTTAATACAACAGTTTCCCTAGGTTTTCCCTTTAATGATGTCAATTTAGATATGTTTCGGGGGTAGGGTAGCTCAATTGGTAGCACTCTGGAGGCTAATCGCTGGGTCCAGGGTTCAAATCGAGCTCTTAGCTGGGTAACCTGGCTTCTGTTGGACAGCAGTTTCAATCATCCGTCATCTCATTGCTGTGTCCTCTTCCTGTCCTGATTAGCCTACCAAGTGCATATATATGTAGGACGTAAAGCCCCAATCATCCATCCATCTGAGTTATCAAGTTTCAAATTGTCATATCCAAAATTCTTGCTTTTGAGTTGATATTGTTGTCTGTTGCTCATTGACAAAAGCAAAGAAATCGCAGATTGATTTTGTTATTTTTGTGAACTTTAACATTGTCCATTTTCTCCAGCTTATAACCAGCTTGTACTACAGTTCGCGAAAACCGCTGCAATTTGTGATCGTAAAATATTCCATTCAGTTGCACTTTACTACCACTTAGTTTGGTTTGTTTCATTTTGGAATTTTTGTTTTCACCTTTTTTGTTGTTGCCTTTTTGTTTGACCAGAAAAACCAAACGAATCTATAATGGCAAAACCAGGAGGGCGAGACAGCCGAGGTAGTTGTAATTAATCCATGTAGATTATTAAATTTAATTAGATGTGATTTGTATTCAGTTCTAGGTGGAGGAGTGGATGAACTAATTTGAATTGTGTAGTGATGTACATATTTGGGCAACAAGCAGTCTGTGTAGGTTATAAGTGAGTGTGTTGTAATAGAAATGTAGAATTTCTTACTTTTAAAAAGTCCAAACGGAGACAATGCTCCATGTAAATGGTGAAGTTGGCTGCCCTGAGCTGTATCATTGTGGAAGGCTCACCACAAATTTCATGCCTGCGTTGTAGTGCATGACTGAGAGTATATATATATACAATACAAAAAAAAAAGTGTGGTATGGCACCTTGGTGTTGGAGCTAAGCAGTGGACACAGGACTCGGTGCTACCTTTCCAAGAAAAAAAAGGAGAAAAAAAGTCGTACTTTCTATTCTATGTGAATCTCCGCTTATAATACCACAGCGAGAACACATGCAGACACCTGAAGATGTGATATCATTTCAATGAAGAATTTTTCATCAACGGCCTCTGCAGACTGCAGGGCCCACTCACTTCAACAGTTAAACTGCTATTAAACTGCTATTATCAATCAAAGTTTCTCACTCTAAATTCCATTACCTTATTTCTTGTCTGTCTCAATTAACTAAGCACTTCAGTAGAGTAGGAAAGTCTTTGAGTGTAAAAAGATTGATAATAGCAGTAATTACAGACTAGCTTGTTGCCTGATACATTAGTATGATTTTGGGTACAACAAAAAGTACTCTGAAGACGTGTGCTATGTTTTAACTCCTAACAAAGCATGTAAGCTTAGAGCTTTATTGCTTAGACTGGAGCATCATGGCTATGAACTGTCAAAAGGTGGAAAAAGCTTCGGTTAGTACGCATGATTTGTGGAGAAACGGTAGATGTTAAGGTTTTTGCTATAAGTTAAGATTTAGGTTTAAAGTTTTGAAGTTTTTTCTTAGATCATGTTAAGAATAAAAGGGTTTCAAAGTTTGCGTTGAAGGTTTTAGAATCTATTGTAGCTGCGACATAGAATGAAGTCTGTGGTGTATTGGATTTTTTAGAAAAATAATCCTAGATCTATGCAAAGACTGCAAGGTGCTATGTTTTTTTGCAGAAGTAGGTTTCTAGTTAAGTTTAGCAATAAGGTGCTAAGTACATTGTGTATTTGGTGGTTTGTCTACTATATATTATGTGATTTATTTGATGGTCTGCATGAAGTTTTGTTTTATTTTAATTTGTGAATATTTTATGACTAACAAGAAGTCCATATGCATCTATGTTAGTGTGCTCCAATTGAGTTGATGAAGTGTTCTACTAACCATTTACAAAATTCTAACCTGTCCTGTGTAAATTTATTTGATAACTTTCCATTTGTCTTATTTTATTTCAATGATTTTTCTCTCCCAGGCCTTTAGATGTCCTTTATTTGTAACTGAATTAGCAATTTTGATACTATTCACCTCCTTAATTGTTCTAGAAGTAATACTAATGTGGCAGTTATTTGGCGACTTGCATTATAATTAATGATTGTAAATACCTTGAGCTTTGGAACCAAATTTTGTCTTTCCCCATTTATCATTGTTTATCCCTTTGTGATTATCTGTCCTTGTGTATTAACAATATCAAATATTTTTCTCCGTCACCTAGTGTTCAAAGTACAGACTTTTAAAAGAAAGTTTTTCGAATTTTGGGATAGGCCTTATTTGACACTTTAACAAATTTTTCAAAAGTTCAAAATATGTAGTTTCAAAAATATGCTGATTTTTTATGTGCCCAAAAAATTCTTAATTTTGATAAAGCCCTCTTAGTTTGGAGTTTAACAAATTTTGTCAAACAAAAACACTCGGATATCTCTAGTACAGTAGTACACTTTATTTTGAACACTTGGTGCCGTCACAACTTGATAATCTTAAGTATTGATAACTTAATGTCATTTGCAGAATTCTTTATTGCAGAGCAACCGCCTCCAGTGAAAAATGGAAACACGGAGGCAGGGGGCATCACTAGGCGGAGGGGAGCTATGAAACACCAGAAAATACACGAAGTCATGGGCCATCAATTTATCGCCAAATTTTTCCGCCAGTTTACGTTTTGCTCCTTTTGCACAGATTTTATGTGGTGAGTTTGAAAAGATCAGATGTGGTGATAGGAATTCTGTAATTCTTGGATATGTATCAGGTAAGGTATCCACTATCCAGTATGTTGGTGGATGTTACGATTGGCCGGATTTCTGGTATCCAGCAGCATGAATTTAAAATCATTAAAGTGGCTTAACATCGAACAGAGACTAAACTACAATCTATGCTGTCAAATGTGGAAAATCTTTACCTTACCAGCATAGCTGAAGAAGTCAACTCTGTACATACGTACAACACGCGGGCGGCTACCCGAAGAAATATTTATGTAACAAACAGTCACAAAAGCTCCTTGAAGATGAATGGTACAAAGGTGTGGAATTCATTGCCCACCGATATCAGAGACTGTGATAATTATAAAAGCTTTAAAAGGATGGTTGTTAGACACTTATACATGGAATCTTAGTTTTTAACTCAAATATTTTGAACTGTTTTTACGATTATATACATCCACTGCTTTTAAATTCTACTTAATTGCCAAATTTTATCACTGTATTTATTTTAATTTTAAATTATGTCAGTATTATATATAATGTATGTGTTGAAAGTCGTTTATGAGGGCTCCAAAGCCAAAACAGTGTATTGCTGATATTTGGACTCCCGAATAAAAACTTGTCTTGTCAAACTGGATCCGGCTATCAGGGATGCTCCTGAATTTAATGAAGAAATTTAAATCTGAGCAAAATTACAAAAAAGTGTCGTAGATCTACTCTTACAGGTGGTGATGTAACTGTGTTGTGTCTGTATTACTACAACCGATGTTCAACCTAACAACCGACATCCGTAGGAGAAATGTCTTTGGTTGTGTTTGTGGGTCTTGACTCAGTAATGAGAATTCGGGGTTCTCACAAAACCATGAATTCTTAAAAAGACCAGATGAAGTATCCACTTTCTTGTCAGAAAAGCTCATAAATGCGCTAGTAGGCTTTCATGGCAACATAAAACCTTTGAATGATTCATTAAGTCCATGAATTTTCTATCAAATTCATGAATTTCTGTGATAAATCCTTTGAAAAACAGAAAATTGTCTTTTGAAAGAGGAATTCTTGTCGATGTGATTTTCAAAAATAAATTCGGCAAAATCTCCACCAGTAGAATCCATCATTTCACTGAAGAAGTGGAAAATTCAAAAAATACGTTTCTACACAGTTGAAAATAAACTTTTTTTTTCATAGATTTTTTTTTCGAAATAAGGTTTTTATTGGCCATTTTCGCACAAATTTTCTTGGCATATGCTGATGGATGGTTCCCAGAACTGGGCTTAGAGGGCTGCACTTACCATATCTATCTATCTGTCTATATATCTATCTATCTATCTATCTCCATTCCTGTTAATTTTTGACGTCCTATTTGTAATCTTTGCAGGGGTTTCAACAAACAGGGATACCAATGTCAGTGTAAGTATACAAAGGAAATGTACAAAAGAAATGAAAGCGAACGATATGATAACGGACTAGTCTGTAATGCATATTTGCATTTCTTATACTCAACAGCTCAACACTGTCAATTATTTATATGTCATATATACAAGTTTATCCATGATTATGGGCCATGACTGTTTCTATTGCTCATGTACGAAAATGAATAAGTTGCAATTTTTTTAGCACAAAATAAAAACTATGTAAAGACCCTGTTCTACTCTTTCATAAATTATTACCTGTAATTCTAATGCTGCAATCATGGGAATTGCAGTTTTGAAATCCTTTGACCAGTTTCTCTTTTTTTTTTCAGTGTGTAATTGTGCTGTACATAAAAAATGCCATGAAAAAATCCTTGGTAAATGTCCAGGAAATGCTAAAGACAGTCGAGAAACTAAGGTATGTTTTATAAGTAGTATGTTATTTTGATATAAGCTCAAAGCTTGAAATTTGATGTATTCTGTGAGTCTTCAGCTCTTTGCAAAGCCATAAATAATTGAAGTGGTAAATTGAACAAGTTGATTAAAGAGAATTTTTGCATCTGGATTCAGAAATATTTTGGCTGATTTTGACTCATGCATATGCCTCATGTTTTATCATTCTTTTGGCAAAGGATGGCCTCGGCCCTCGGGATTAGTTCATTTTGGAAATTATTTTTGAAGAGTTCAGAAGTTACTGGCTCGGTTGTTTAATTATCAAATCTGTTCTGCTAATCTGGGAGATGTTGTTGAATCTTACTGAAGGATGTGTGCCATCATTGACAGTTCTCAGATTTAATGCACATTCATTGTACTGCTTTACTCATTAGTGAAAGATTTTAAATAATTTCTGGACCTATTGTTGAATGAAATGTTGAGATTATTGTAAATAATTTAATAAAAGGTAATAATGGGTGGATAGAATTAATGCTTTTGTTAGGGCTAAAATAAGCTCTTCATTATTATTTCAAATGCTGAACAAACCAAATTGCATTACGCATTTTCAACGGAATTAATAATGGCAGTTATAAAATAATTTAGCATGATTTGGCATGATGATGTTATCTTAATTGTCATTTTAAATCTCTTCAACTGGTTCAAGAGACCTGAAGTTCAGCTGATCAAACTTGACGTTTTCTATTAATTAATTGCCTCCAAATTTATTGACAACAATTATTGTCATCCTGATTGAGTAACGTCAATTGTGTGTTGTTGTTTTTTGCAGATGTTGACAGAACGATTCAATCTCAATGTTCCCCACAGATTCAAAGTTCACAACTACATGTCTCCCTCATTTTGCGACCACTGCGGCTCCATGCTCTACGGTCTCTTTAGACAGGGTCTCAAATGTCAAGGTAATGTGAAAAGATATGACCTGATTTGACTAACTGGGGGCTGTTATATATAATATTGTTAGTGTCTGGAAGCTATTCTACTGTAAAGTTTGGTACAATCAATGAATTGTATGTTTTATTGTTTAAAATGGTAAAGAGATATTTATAAAGTCATGCTGGTTTCAAGTTTAAACTGATATTCACATGTAACTTTATGGAAAAAAAATTGAGAGCCATTTGTACAAAACGTACTTCAAATATCCCCTCAAAAACATTTTAAACTCATTGGATCAGGTTACATAGGGTTTTGTTGATCCAACGGCAAATATTGAAAGTTTCCCTTATGTTCTAGCAGCACTGTAGTTTCTCTTAGTTAGAGACTTCTCATGTGGAGAACTTTTAGAAACTTATATTTGTTTGCTCGCCACTAACATTCTTTCCAACTCTGTGACCGGCGTGTAGCTGCTCCTCTGAAATGACTTATGAATATTTATTGCAACTTGCAGTCTGTAACATCAACTGCCACAAGAAGTGTGAAACGAAGATGCCAAACCTGTGCGGGGTCAACCAGAAGATGATGGCAGAAGTTCTAGAGACGATTAAAAAGACAGGTGGCAGCAGCAAGAGCAAAGGAGGATCAGCAGCCGAGGTACGGTTAACACTAGGTGGCACCATGTGTATATCTATAGATTGGCCGCATTGGGATCTTCATAAAGTAGTCTTTGGTAGAAGATCCATTAAATGAAAGATACATAAGCTTAATGAAATATAAAAGTAATGTTTGTAATGATAACCAATTATGTTAAAAGTTGACCAATATGTGTACTTCGTTTTTGAAATGGAACCTGTTTGAAAAATATTTGAATACATTGACGAAGTCTCAATTTTGTCTAGTTATTTATAAGAAATCATCTGTAATGTCATTGTTGTTTAGAAAAAAAAAAATTAATATTTTGATGTTTTGTTCAAAGATTTGTGCATTTTTGTTATTTTGTTATATCCTTTATTTACATAAATTACATTTTACTTTGCTTACTGTGTGTTAACTTCTTCATTTAATTTTTCTTAAGTTCTAAATTAAAATTTGTTCCCTTTTGTGTGGTTTCGGATATTTTTAGTGCCTCATAATATAAGTTCTTTATATAAGTTCATTACTGGTTTTCTGGTGATGGTTATTGCATAAGTTTATCTGATAACAGTGTCGACCGAACAGAAGTGCGGAAGAAGATTCTGACAAGGACAATGATAAGATCTACCCTGTGGAAAGCCAGGACAGGTCCTCGATGAAGAGGTTTCGGCCGGAGGACTTTGATTATCTTAAGGTCCTTGGCAAGGGCAGCTTCGGAAAGGTATAAGAAAAGCGCTTGGTGTGTGTATGATGCTGTGATTGTCGTATGTGTGATCTGCTTAAGATGTGTATTTGGGCTGCCTGTCAAATAAAGCCACGTCAGTGCAAAAATAATGGATGTAAAGCCCTATCATCCTCCCCTGTCCTCCAAGGGGGAGGGCTAGCTCAGTTGGTAGAACACTTAACTGGGCTGCCAGTCGCTGGGTTCAGAGTTTGATTTCCGCTTAAGCATGTCATCTGGGCATATGTTGGACGGCTGTTTCAATCATCCTTCGCCTCATTGCTGTGTCCTCTTCCTATCCTAACTAGCCCACCATGTGCTTAAATACAGGATGTAAAGCCCCAATCATCCATCCTCCCTGTCCACCTTTTAGTGATTAGGATTAAAGTTGTGTAAATGATGCTGGCTTTTTTCCCTTGTTGCTGTGTTGTTCAAAGTTAATTAAGAGCTTCTTATTTTCCATTCTGCTTTCTTTCCCGCTGTTTCATAATTCTTTGGACTTTTCAGTTCATGATCAGGTTAAGAGATTTCAGATTTGATTCTTTTAAATTTGCTTCTCCTCCATGGCCAGTTCATTGAAAGAGGATTCTTGAGGCTATTTTGATTGTGATTTTCTTTTGGCATTTTGAACTTGTTAATGACTGAGGTGCAGACAGGTGTGGAATTATCTTAAGTTATTTTAAGTCTCGACAGAAGGTGTTTCGGTTAAAAATCTTTTGGTGCTCAGAGATCAGTGCATTGTAAGGTTACGCTGCTAAGCAAAGTATTTTATTGGTGAGCGGTGGTTACATGTACATTTGTGTGCAGTAAGGTTAAGTCACTGAGAATTCAGGAATATTGATCTTGGGAGGTGGTAATAAGATTGTGGTGGGATTGTGCCGCTATCTCTACATTGAGAGAGGTAAATTTCAAATGGACGTTATGTTGACAGAAGAGGTCGGGGAAATCTACGTCAACTGCATCAAGTACGTCGACTGTCAGTAGTACTCTGAGCAGTGATTCCTATCAACCAATGACGCCTATGCCAGCAAATATTCCTCGCATGTCCGGGAAAGATTTTAGGTTCCTCAAGGTGCTTGGCAAGGGCAGTTTCGGAAAGGTAGGACTTACGATGGTGATAAGGAACATGTACTGCAAAAAAATTAATCTTGGAGATGGTTGTTATGATACTGAATTCTTGATGGGTAATGTTATGTCATGCTCCCCTGCCTCGGACAATTTCTGGACAACCCATGTTTTTGTTGCACTCTTGAGGGGTTTCGAATTTTGCGATTCCCAATAGATTTCTATTCATATGTGCAAGTGATGCTAGTACTGCAGTAGTAGTATGTTGCTTGTGAGTTGTGTTAGCTCGGAATAATGATTTCTTTATAATAAACTAGTACTTTTTGAATTGTGGGAGTTCTATGTATTTTGCTTATAAGTTTCATGTCCATAGTGGACTAGTGGTCCTTTTTTGCCTCTAATTGTTCATTGTGCACATGTTAGATGTTTTTCATATATTTGCTGATTATCGAGAGATATATATCCAATTATCCATCTGTTGATAATATAATGCATATCTTCAATCTGCTAATGATTGCATAATCATGTGAAATTGGAAAAAAAATCTTTTGAATTTTTGTTGTTGCAATTTTAACACATTTGCTACAACTTTAATTGTAATTTGCTAATCATGATATTTGATTCTATAATATTATGTATATATTCCTTTAAGTATATTTCTCTAATACCTATCTCTAATCCATTTCTTTCACCTTGCAGGTCATGTTAGCGGAGTTGAAGGGCACCAATCAGTATTTTGCCATCAAAGCCCTGAAGAAGGAGGTCGTACTAGAAGATGATGACGTTGAATGTACGATGATAGAACGCAGGGTCTTGGAGATGGGCTCCGTTCATCCGTTCTTAACGCATCTACACAGCACTTTCCAAACAGCTGTAAGTACCAGAAGATAGTTTGGGTTGGCGTATAGATAAGTGTTTTTCTGGTCACAAGAAAAATGTTTTAATGAAGAACCTCAGTATCGTGTAGTACACGACGTGTACACTATGTTCACTGATTCTCTTACGTACCTTATTTATATGATGTCAATTGTAATTTACACGCTTTCTGCCACCAAACAAGTTACAAGTTCATTTTGGAATCCAAATTCAACGTATATAAGCTGTTAAGGCTTGGAGCTACACTGACAATAAGTACATAGTAACAAATAATTGTATAGTAGAAATTGGTATAAAATGATAAAATCATTTGAGAATCTTTAAGAATCGTGATATAAAGCAGCAGCTACATGCGTCAACCTTAAAACGATAGTCATGCAACATTCAAACCTCTAATGAATAACCCTTTCTTATAGAAGATATCTTTTTGTAAAGGTTGATAACTGTTTTGAATAAATCACTAAAATGGATAAAGTTAAATATTGAGATTGATTGTATCTGAATCAGATTAACTGAAGAGAATGAAACCTCAACTTATCTAGAGAAGCTTTCTTTGTTTTGAAATACTAGTATTAGCTACTCAATAAGAATACACCCTCTGTTTATCTAAAAAAAAGTTTAAAACAGTTTCAAAATCTACATTTTCAGAGCCACTTATTCTTTGTGATGGAATACCTCAATGGTGGAGACCTAATGTTCCACATCCAGCAGAACGGCAGATTTGAGCTGGAGAGGTCGCGGTTCTACTCTGCCGAGATAGTATGTGGGTTAGAGTACCTCCACAACCGAGGAGTCGTCTACAGGTAACGTTGAATGAATAATATTTAATGTTTTGCCAACTTGGTACTGTAGAACGTGGTGGAGTTGGCACGCCGGGGAAAGTTGGCTGCTCGATTTACTCCACCAGATGGAGGAAATGCTAATTTTCCCAGGCTGGTGAAAATGAGAACTGCATGCTCCTACCACCTGGCACAGAAGTTTATTTTGTATGCTGCATCATTGCTGTCCATAGAAATAGTTCCAATTTCATTGCACATTCACAAAATTTCTATTCAACATTGATGTATACCAGAGTCAGACTCAGCAATCACATTCTCTAAGGAAGTAGACAAGGCCATCAACACACTCAGAAACAGCCCCGGTGTCTTCCAGACAAAATTGTGTGTGTTCCTCTGATCGAAATGATGTGGACCCTTGCAGGAGCTCGCGGAATAGCACACTAATCACTAGGTGGCAACACAAGACAGCATATGTTTTGATCTCTGGAAATGCATTAGCAGTCCACTTGTAGACAGTAATTTTCCTCTCTGACACAGGTGGCCATGTTCTCAAAGAAAGTTGTGATAGTGAGGAAAGTTAGCCTTTCTGCCACTTAATGGGACAAATTAGATGGCCAGCTTTACCCCGTTCTACGTCATATTTGATTTATACCAATTTTGTTTGAATGGTTAATGTATATTTCAAAGTTATGACAAGCATTTGTTTGGATAAACTTGATTATGAAATAGAATTGTTGAACCACAAATGTATTATGATATTGGGAAATGTTAAAGATTACTGTTTGATTCTTTCAAAATGAAGAATTTATGGAAAATTTATTTGGAATCTTATTTTGGATAAAAGAATTGTAAACAATAGTTTAATTCAATTAGTCTGATTAGGATATTGAGGCATGTGTAGTAAAAATAACTGTCATAGTTTTAATCATATCGTTAAAAAACGCCGTACTTACTATCAATTGTAGGCTAAAACTCATCCAGTGTTGGAGTCCTTGAGGCCGGCCTCGTCCTCGAGGCCGGCCTCGGAGCCATATTTTGATGGCCTCGGTCTTGGCTCGGTCTCAGATACCAAATCCTTGGCCGTGCCTTTGTGCCAGAGATAGAGGCCTCGGGACCGACCTCGTCCTCGAGGCTGGCCTTGGGGCCATATTTTGATGGTCTCGGCCTTGGCTCGGTCTCGGATGCCAAATCCTTGGCCTTGCCTCGGTCTCGGATGTCCTGGCTTCGACTCCAACACTGAACTGATCACTGAAATCTAAATTGTCCAAAACGCGGAATCTCTTGTAACAGAATTATTTTGCAATGCAAATTTTGTCTAACCTGTAATAACATTAGGTTTTAAATGATAAAGTTCTGTTGCTGAAAGTTTGTTCTTTTCTGTTTCAGAGATCTAAAGCTAGACAATGTGTTACTTGACTCAGAAGGCCACGTCAAGATCGCTGACTTCGGAATGTGTAAAGAAAATATCATTGGTGACAACAAAGCAAGCACGTTCTGTGGAACGCCAGACTACATTGCTCCTGAGGTGAGGGAATTAAGAGATCAGATGTATGAGGGCAGGCATGGCAAGAGTGCAAATTGAAATGATGATTTAATTTTTTGTCGAAAGATTATGACAGATGTATTTTTTTGTCATCATTGATTTTTAACTACGACCTAACAATTGTATAATGATTTATTTGGGGTGTGTTGCTATCCTATATTGACCCTATTTAAAAAAAATTTTATTGATGATTAAATTTTTGTTAAATTCCATGTCCATGACATGCATTTGCAACATTCCTTGTGCATAATGATATGTCTGATGTCACAAAAAGGACTAACAGAAATAACACTATCACTCCTAACAATTGTATTGCTTAAATTAACCTCCGAGCTCTCTATACCTTAATATATCCAGAATTTGTTTTGGAATGTTGGATTTCTGTGTTTAGCTTTAAAGTACCCTGTTGAATTACAAAACATATCCTTGGAAATGGATAGTTTTGTCACTCTCAGGCCTCCCTCGCTCTCTGTAACTCAACCCTGAATGCTGATTCATCATTTCACCGTGATCATTCTTGCGATTTTTAGTAATCAATCTTATCTATCATTCTTTGCAGATTCTCAAAGGTTCCAAATACAACTTCTCGGTCGACTGGTGGTCGTTTGGCGTCCTCTTGTACGAGATGATGATCGGCCAGTCTCCCTTCCACGGGGATGATGAGGACGATCTGTTCCGGTCAATCTGCACGGACACACCCTCGTACCCACGCTGGTTGAACAGGGACGCTGTTGTCTGTCTCAGCTTGGTAAGATATGAGCAATTTTTTTAATTCAAAAATACTTTAAAGTCTTTTAGGTTCAGATATTTTAATTATTGGATATATGTAGACTATGTGGACCATAATATATATAGTTAAAATTACTGCTGAACTATTTGAGAGTATCTTTGTAACTGATAGTGAGGCATCTCAATATAAAGAAATGTTGATGTATTAAATAGTTAAATTAGAACATTAAATGGCAAAACAATGCAATTGGTTTAATTTCTTACCTCATTTTGCAATGATGTACGACAGCATGTTAAATAAAATGCCCTCTGGTGGATTTTGTCCAATTTTATATCTCAGTCATTCGCCTGATGTCATTGGATAAGACTTGAATTGGCCGGTCATGTGTGTTAGTGTCTGTTCTGTGTCAGTCCCATATAATATATCATGTATTTATCCCATGACTTGCCTTGTAGGCCTATTGGCCCCAATAACATTGAACCTGCCCAGGGAAATATAAAAGTTTGGGGGAACAATAACTCGCATTCTCCATCAAAAGACAATCTGGAAACGACAGTCATGTTATGACGTTAGGTTGCTAGTGCCGGTCTCTGCGATTTGATTTGTCAAAACAACTATGTAATCAACATCCGCCTATTCACAAAAGCTTTGTGACGTCACTTCTACCTGCTGGTCCACTGATAGTGGACAGAAAGGAGTCTTGTCAAAGACGTTTCCTAGAGTGCCCTCTTGTGTTAGTGACAACTGTGGATCAAGATTTGTAAGTTTGTGAAATCCCCTGTCCCTCTTCACATATTGTCAATTGATCCTCATTAGCAATAAGAGCTTCCACCAGAGGACTGCTCTTGTAATACTTACCTGCCTTCATTAGTGCTCTCGTATAAGCTGTATCTGTCCAGATTTCTCAATTGTTGTTTGATTAGCGAATAATTTGGTTCCTTTCTGTGCAGTTGTTTGTGAGGAATGCGGAGGAGCGTCTGGGCATGCCAGGATGTCCGAAGGGGTCGATCAGAGACCAAGCGTTCTTCAAGGACATCGACTGGAAGAAGCTGGAGGACCGGAAGATGGACCCTCCCTTCAGACCTAAGATTGTACGTATCTTGCAAAAAAAAAAACGAATCTGAAAATGTAAAAGCTTCTTTAAATGTAATGGAATTTGTGAAAGCTTGTAAAACTGTAACAGAATCTGAAAGAATCTAAACAATGTAAAAACATGTAGAATCTGAATATCTAAAATATTCTAAACTATAAAGGTTCTAAAAATGTAACAGAATCTGAAAGAATCTAAAAACTCTAAAACTGCAACAGAATTTGAATATCTTAAAGATTCAAAAATTATAAAATATTGTGAAAAAGGTAACACAAATTCTGAAAATTGAATAAAAAAATGTAACAGAATCACAAAGTTTAGGTTAAATGTGGACACCTCTTCGTCTCTGCTATGGTCCTTTGATGTTTCTCTGACTGTATTTTTTTGTTGCTTTCATCAATTTCAGAAATCTGCGAGTGATGTAGGAAACTTCGACACCGACTTCACGATGGAGAAGGTGCAACTTACGCCAACGGACAAAGAACTGCTGAAAACTATGGACCAGAGGGTATTCCAAGGTTTCTCCTTTACCCAGACGGAATGGTAAAGACGTTTTGCGGAAACAAACGACGTCGTTTTCAGACGTTTATGACATTCATGACTTTCAAAGACATTCAAGGTGATCTTATGTAACAGTTCGAAGACTTTAAAGAGATATGTATGAGTTGTGAATATTGGTTTTACATGTGATTTTTGTACCCGTATATACATATATATGTTATAGCATGATGGTTGAAAACAACTTAATTATATGATTAATATGATATGATAACTCTCTGGTCATTGCATGAAACATTACACGGCAAGTCGTGGCACTTAGCCTGTGTGTGTGAAATTGTTAAAGATATCAATGTAATAAGCTGATAATGTAATTAGTTATATTAGATGATTGAACGTTTTACAATTTACACTACTCATACTATTTAATAATGTACATATACATTGTTATAATATTTTTTTCTATGACAACTTACATAACATGACCTATGTCTCGATTGAGAATATTTTCAAGTCTCTTTTGATACTGTGGAACATTCCTAGTATTGAAACTTGCAGGACAGTGTGATTGGTATGACTGGATTGATTCAATCCAATCTATTACATTTGATTCAATTTGATTCAATTTAATTTATTGAAATGTTTATTTTTCACCCTTTGGCTTGTTGCCATTCCGTAATTTGAATCAATACTTGAGAAGAATTATTTAAGCTAGTTTCGGTAGTTAAAAAACTCTTTAGAATAGGCTAATTCTTTAAATTTCGTAATTTCTTATGTTTAGAGTTTACATGAACAAGCGCACACTTCCAGATAGCTTTCTTCTAGTTACATTTTCCCAGTGTTTATAAAGTTCTTTAACTTCTCAATGTTAAGACAAGGTTTGACTTCAAAAAATGTAAATAGACTCCGCAAAAGTACTGGTAGTTTGAATCATTCTGCTTTCTATTGTGATCATTGTTGAAATTGTTTGTTGTAAGTAAAACTTATTTGGTTTAGCCTATTCTAGATCATGTAGTAGATTTTGGACTTCAAATGATTATCTTTTAGCTATCAAGATATTTGCAATGACTTTCATGCATTGTCATGGGTAGATAGTGGACCTGAATTATTTGCACATCTCATTGATTTCATCATAGAAGTAATCTTACATATTGTATACCTGTGAATTGTTTCTGAGGAATTGTTATATAAATGACCCACCTTGAACAGGAGGGCTCCTTTAAATGTCCCCTATTGTTAGTTTTCGTAAGTTACACATGTATGTTCATTTGGAATGTGAGACGTCGTTGATATAGGACGTTATGCATTCTCTCACTTAGACATTGTTTAAGCCAGTTCCAATTCGTCAGCTGAATGAAAAATAACCTGTGTGGTCAGAGTTCACTTCAACATCATGAAATCATAAAATCTAGTTGTGTGACAAGTTTATTTTGCCTTTCTTTCTCATGTGTAATTTTGCACCACTATGGATATTTTGATATTCGTTTTAAGAAATCAGACATGTTTTTAGCTTGTGAAACATATAGGTTAGATGTCATACAATTGTTAGCGTCTGTTTGACACGCTGCGACTCCTTAGAGCCAGTGAAAATGACTAAGGTTTAAATGTCATAATCTCAGTATACTCTTCTATTTTTCTACAGAATTTAAAGATATGTTTGGAGTGAATATGTGAGCATGATCATTAAAGTACTTTTACAACGTTCGGCCAATTCAGTTTGTACTGATTTAAGTGATATCATAATCTCAATCACCAATGAAAATCTTTTGTCTCACTTCTTTTTGTATCTGTAATTTATAATATCTCACAGTCAGTGATTGAATCTTGTATTCATGGAAAAGTCTTGACACTACTAAGTTTAGATCTTATGTCAGTATTTTTGAATATGTTGATTGACCAAATATCTCGGAGCCCGTTATATTATGTTGGATCGTCTCATAAAAATCTAAACCTTACAAATGTGTGTATTTCGCTTCCCATTTTGGCCATTCTGATTCTTGAGTTTGATCTCTTCATTGCTTATTACATTCAATAAATATTGTCTGATATTTCTTTGGTTATTGATGGAATTTTCTCTTGACTATATTTTTTTCACTCTTGTAGGGTTAGACTTGACAGATTTTATGCATCATTTAGTGTTCTGTGAATTGTATGGATGAAACATGTGAATGGGTGTCACGGACTTATGTAATTATACTACATTTCAGCAATTTTTACGAACGAAGACTAATCAATCGTTAGCATGATGTGTCTATGTAAAAACATGTATCATATAACAACTTGATGACTGAGTCAAAGTTATTTGATGGCATTGTCTTTGATGGTAATTGCCATTGATAATGTCACAAAATAGTTGTGTGTTGCAAAGTATATTTCTATATTGTTACAAATTGTTACAAATGCATAATTGTTTTATATTTTCATCTTTACACAATGTACATTTGAATATTCTCTTTGTGATTCATTATTGGTGTTAGCGAATGGAGTATACAGTTTGCGAAGTACAGAACATGATGTACAGTTGTACGCATGATGTATTCATGATTTATACATATTCACTATAAGTCTATAATTACATAGTTCATTGAAGTATCTTGTAAATAACTAAATATCGACTAATGTTAACGTTCTCATGTAAAGTTTTTAACGCTCTCAAGATTTATTTATATATATATATACTGTAAGTTCTTAATCTTTTTCAGTGTATAGAAGTACATACTAGCTTACGTATTAGTTTGCATTCTAGCTTACATATTTGCTGATTTAATTAGCTTACATATTCAGTAATTTATGGCGAATCATGACATGTATCAAAGTAAGCTAAATGTTTCGCAATTTTTGTCAATGAAAATGACCATTAGTCGCTATTGTGAAGAAATTCATTGTATTTGTGTTGTTATATCATGGTTTTATCAATTGAGGAATATTACAAATTAATACTAATATTTTATGTACTTCATAAGTCCCATTTGGTACAATGTATATTTGACTAGCATTAAATTTGTTAGATACATAGATAAAGACTCTAAGAGCGGATAACAGGTCTTGAATGAGTTTTTAAAGGTGTTATAAATTATAATGAGGAATGGAAATGCCATTTATAATTACTGTAAGTAAGTGAAATACAAATAATTCGATGCTGTGTGGCAGTGTATGGATGGATATTATTTCGGTATACTTCAGTAAGTCATCTTTGATTATATATCACTGTATCAGTTGATATTGTATCAGTTAGCACAATTGTTCATTTTAAAAAGTAATAGAAATTAGTCCGATATCAGTTTGTAATATCATCAATAATTATTGTTGTTGATGTCCTTCATTGGTACATCAGCTTCAACTTGTCGTCATCATTTGGCCGTACTCAAAATTAGTCCTGATTAGAGCTTGTAACGTCAAGTTAGTATATCAGATGTTTTGGTAGGAGACTAGGAGTACTTTGTATTTTCAAATGATTGTTTAAAAATCTTAAATATGATGTATCAAGGAGTGTTTTCACAAATTGCCATTGTTATGAAACAATTCTTCAACCAGAAATAAGTACCGTAGTCCTTACGATTATATGGCATATAGGTTGACATTTATTATAATGAGTCTATTATCGAATGTTTTGGTAGTTGAAGTTGATATATATTTCCAGATGGTCATTGCACATAAATAATTGTGTATTTGGTGATGTGAGTCACTTTGTAAGACAAATGTTGTAAAAGTTCCCAGTTTTATGAATCGTATCTTGCATATATATATAAAGAACTGCTCTCATGTTCATAGTCATCTTGCTATTGTAGCTAATAACGTAGCTGTTTTGTAACTATTGTACATATGAACTCATAGTGTCAATTAAGTACTTCACAAATGGGCAATTCCGTAAACTCAGATTTACAGATTTGACACTTTAGCAGCTTGTGTAGCCCTACCACCATACCTTAGCTATTTCATTGTTATCCTGGCATGAGGCCAGGTAATAGGGGTATCAGACCAGCCACCAACCAACGCTCCAGGTGCAACAGGAGCCGTGCTACACCTAAATATCAGCGTTTCGGACGTACATCGTGTGATGTACGTCCGAAACGCTATATATTTTGATGTGGCTCAGCTCCTGTTGCACTTGGAGCTTTGGTTGGTGGCTTGTCTGATACCCCTATTACCTGGCCTCATCCCTATATAACAATGAAATAGCTGAGATATAATGGTAGGGCTACACAAGCTGCTAGAGTGCCAAATCTGTAAATCTGAGTTTACGGAATTGCCCAAATGCGGTTGGTCTAAAAATTATCTGTAAACATAAATTTGAGTAGCCCAAAGAAATATTTGATAACAGTATATGAATTTTTGGTGTTCTGAAAGTTATAAAAAGATGTGGAGCCAACTTCACCTGACTGTGTAGAGGGGAAGCGTTATTATCAAAACGTCCAAAAAGTCAAGGCAATATTTATAATGATGGTATTTTTGGTGAAGTTCTCCCCAGAAGGTTCATTACTTCATAGATATTTGATACATAATTACACAAAAGACATACTATGTATGCAGTTGTGTATTTTAATACGAAGTAACCAGGTTATATATTGTCAACTTTTTCAGCAAATTATACCGTTACGAAGGCTAAGTGATTGTTGTTGACAAAATGAGTAAATTATAAAAACGATCAATTGATTAGACAAACGTGCATTTGTGAATGGTGGCTTGTGACATCTGCATTTTTATATGAAATGACACGTATCTGTAATTTAATGTCATTGTATTTGAAAATTGTATTGTTAAATGTTGTTAAATATTATCTTATAAATCTTACTGCTGAGATATGCGAAGAAATTAATTTAAAAAGAAATAATAAGCTCATGAGCTCATGATTCAAATTGGTATCTTATAATATCCCATAATAGTCTCTTGTAGCCAAATCAATGCAAATCCGATATATTGTCCTAATGTCGTAGAAACACCAAAGACGCTTGTTAAACTATATACATTGAACTATATTACAGTCTAACCAAGCTATAATTTTAATTTACAGAATTTAATAGACAGACACTGACACCAATCGCCAATTAGTTTATTAGCAGATATATGAAGTTATTGTGATATCTTCAAGTCAGCCAGAGACACATGTGGCACCAAGTAAATTTGAAAATTGAGAAAAGAAATTAAGACTTCTTTCAGTATTAAAAGTTTTCCAGTTAACCTGCGGCAGTGCTGGTCTCGTTAACCAATGAGTGAAATTGCATGTTTTAAGCTTGACGTCTAGCAGCATTAAATGATCTAAATATGTTTTTATAAGCATGTGATTAACTAGTACACTTCATTTCAGTTATTTCGGCATTTGCTCAATATGAAAGCGTTACTTTAACTTACTTCTCTATATTTGTCTCCACCGGAAACTAGATTTTTGGATGGGACTAAGTTGCTCCCAACTGTTCTCTTGAGCTATTTCACTTTCTATGGATATTTATAAGTAAGAGCTTCTAGATTAAACATAAGTTAGCTTATAATTTATCTGGGCATGTGTTTGAATTTAATCCTATTCCTCATAAATTTTTATTCCGCCGGCTAATCTGTGCCTTATAAAAGTTTAGGAATATCCGATCAAATTTACAATTGCTTGATATAAAGTTGTTTCATTATACCTTCATATATTATTACTGTTAATCAGTCAGGGAAATTACCAGCATATGAGGACAATTGCAATTCCAGCCAAGTCCTGGCCCTGACAGGATGATTGAGTGTGTGGGGTTGATCATTTGGGTCTCAGAAGAAAGTCTGATCTCTTTGCAGCCATCCTCACCACACAGCAGCATGTCAGTTGCGGGACTTAATTCTATCCAATTTCACGAAATACTGCAAAGTCATCAGCAGCTGATGACAATTTCCTAATTTCTCTGGAGCCTTCGGGTTCTTTTCCCCATTATGTAATGGATAGGTCTGCCAAAATTCATAGAGTTAGTTGACACTGTGATACAACTTTATACCAAGTTTGGAAGTGATAGTTGCAGTAGTTCTTTTTAAATAACCAGTCAAAGATGATTTTGAGCACTGCCAAAGTCATGGCTAGGCCATGACACTGTGAGAGTGTCATGGGAGGGTGATGGCAGCACTAGGGTGATTGTCATGTGGGGCTGAGGACATTGATTGTCATCAGCTGGTGATAATTTCCCTTACTGTTAATGGTTACTTTCTCCAAAATAACTAAACATGAATTGGATTATTTTGAAGAGTTTATTTTTGGGTCAGTTGAATCGCAAATGTCCTGCCAAATGATTTCACTTTCTTTTGTCTCAAATTATTGTAGTACAGTGTGTAGTTACTTTCCACATATGTCAATAAGAATCCTAGCTTTTAATTAAGTTTTCTTGTATAAAAAAAATCCATGATACAGCTGAATTTAAAATGAATGTAAAAAGTCTTAAAACTTACGAGATATGAATACAATTCAGTTCTATTTTACTACAACATTCACAAGTAGCATGTGTTGGTCTTAGCAAATCACTGATATTTTATTTTGATGAACACCTTGCCAATTATTAGAAAATTTGAATAGAGAGTATGAATATTCTGGAGAGAATACAAATATTTGGGAGAAAGTACGAATATTCTGAAGAAAGTAGTAAGTAGTACAAATATTCTGGCATGAAATTGGGTTGAAACGGAGAACCCCTCGTATATTATTCACTATCATCCAGTGAAGTTAATGTTTTATGTTGTTACTTGCACATTATATATTTGTATGATATATTTAACATGAATATATATTGTTTTGATTGTGACTATAAATCTAGTTATATGTATGGTCATTTTCTATGGAGCAATATTGTGCAAAACTCACTGATATGTGTGCATGTTTATTCTTACTGAAATGATATCACTCCTCCTTGTTATATATATACTTAAATTTCATTGCATATCAAAGCAATGACTATGATCTAACTGTAAATGATGCACTGTTAAACTGATGTTTTGTAAAATAAATCGTACTGAAAACACAAATTTTGTCTTCTGCTTATCCATCAGGAAATGTCTGCATTTTGTACTTTGTCGCTTGGCACAGCCGCACTGCTGTCTTTGTGCATGGAGTCGAGAATAATTCAGACATCTCACCATTCGATACCGTCATGCCATAGGGGCGTATCTGCGCTACACATACCGGGTACATTTATTGTTTAAATGTGCCCCTAGCCCCTGTAGCATGACGGTATCGAGTTATCCATCATTTGCTGAGGTCTATGTAATATTAGCTGAGAGATCATTCCAAGGTGTTCCCTTTACTTTTAGGGGGATTTAAATTCACCTTAATGTCTTTGATATTCACACTTCCAAGTATTCATGATTTGTAAATCGGAAATTTCTGAGCTGGGTCATTCTACAGAAATGTTCCTATTTGGGTGGCAATTTTGCTGTTTTTCAAAATATTTAAAATGCATGATTTAATCAGTGTGGAGGTCAAGATAGGTTCTGAAAAACATCTAGCAATGGTTGCCACGATTCTTTCTTCAGTTTTAATTTTGGCTAAAATTAACATGCTTTTCCTATGAGTCATTACCGCAACAGTAGAAAATTGTTGCGGTAATGACAAATTCAGCTTTGGTATTTTTTTAAAGAGGCCCAGCAGCACATAGAACATGAGATGTAAAAGGAATGAACAGCATCACTTCATGACAGTTAAAGAAAAATTTCGCTGCATTTCTTTCTTGATTGTTTAATGTCCGTTGCGGTAATGACGCATAATAAACCTACTCGCTCAAATTAGGGGTTTTAAATGGACATAAAATCTCTTTCGCACGTGTGATTTTCTTCAGCAGACAACCTTGCTATCAAGCTGCTCGAGCAGTTGTATTATGTCATGTGACTGATGAAATCACTTGTATAAGAAAATGAATGGTGCCAAAAATAGTACTATGTTCCAGTAATGACAAAAAAAACTCAGGGACAGACTTTGCAGCTAATTTTCTCGAAATTCTATGGGGAGTAAAAAATTAAAGCAAGCTCATCATTTAAAGGACATTGTTTTGGCTACATTCATATTAAAATTATAGCATATTCAGCCAATTTTACAGATACAGCGAGGGTTGAATTCGCAGAAATGGGTGCAGGGACATGCAAAAAACAGGTACAAGTGCAACTTAAGGCAGTAAAATATTGTCAAAAATATATATGAATGCCGAAACTAACACTAAACATTTTTGCTTTGGTCCTGCTTGCGACCACTAACTTAAAAAAAAGTGATAAAGAAGCATTTATTATTGATTTAATGACATTTGAAACCTAGGGACAGGAATAGGAACATTTCTGTAGAATGACCCAGCAATGGTAAAGGTGGAGGCTCCAAAATTAGCTTGGAGACCCAAATCAGTCATGATCATAGGTGGCAGTGTTTAATGGCCTCGGCCTTG
Source organism: Platynereis dumerilii (assembly GCA_026936325.1). Lineage (NCBI taxonomy): Eukaryota > Metazoa > Annelida > Polychaeta > Phyllodocida > Nereididae > Platynereis > Platynereis dumerilii. The sequence goes on from JAPTHN010000077.1 coordinate 72,120, forward strand.
GCTCGGTCGCCAAGTCCTTGGCCTTGTCTCGGTCTCAGGTGTCTTTGGGCCAGTGGTGCATGGGGGCCTCAGGACCGGAGTCGTCCTCGCCGGCCTCGAGGTCAAATTTTGATGGCCTCGGCCTTGGCTCAGTCTCGGTTGTCCTGGCCTCGACTGCATCACTGAAGATTTATGTCATGAGATGATACTCTACAAGTATGCGTCACCATGCATACACGTAGACTAGTACAAGCCGAGGAGCTGCCAATTTGCTTATTTGAACACCAGGTCAGTCCAAGGTTTCGACCTTGTCCCTTCAGAGGAGCAACCTCTATGAAGCAGATGGAGATTCTCTTCCAATTAGCAAACTATTTAGCAGGAATGCTCATTAAATACCCAGACTGGGTGCGGAAACTCGCAATAACTAAGAGACCTAACACATTATGGGTATCCAGAAGTCCCTCTTTCAATCACATTGAAGTTCTAACTTTATAGAGAACAACAGTACTTTGTCATCAGGAAAATGAACACAAACGAATGAAAGAATTTGAAATTATATAAATTATTTGTTTTTATTTACACAAGTTTACAAAACTGGGTTATTTATGAAACTTTGAAACTGTGGTAACCATAGGCAGCTGATTGAGCACGTGGTTTCTGATTGTCGCAAAAACCATCTCAAACTGTTTAATAAATACAATCCTTCCTAGCAAAGATAAACAAATAAATACCTGTTGAAGTCTGTTAAACGTTTCATTCACTGTACAACATACATCATCATAGCAATAACATTTGGCATACTTTGTACATTAGTTGCTTCCACGCAACAACAAAAATGAGAGTTTATTTCAGAGCTCAATGTTACCCAAGAACTGTCTTTTGTGCAATATCAGGCCACAAATGCATCATCAATATGTACATATATTCAATATTATTAATATTATTCATTTCACAAAGTAAATGTTCCATTATTTTGTGACCACGAAGTGTCATGACCACAATATCGTACACATTTGCAGGCCCGTTCACGTACATAGTGCTATCACCCATTTGATCAACATTAATTATTTATCATTAATCATTTCTAGTTGTTATCTTCACTATACAATGAGTAAATCATATTTCATAAATAACAATATATATATATCAATTTGTATTTACTATTTACACATAACCTAGACTTACATAGTATTTCATAACGTCACATTTTCAACAATTTGAAACTGCCCATACGATCAGCGATCATCAATTTATTCATAAACATCTCTTTACATCATTAATTCTTAAACATTTCAGCACACTAATATACAAAAAATAAATTTATAATCATTTTTCAATCTATATAAGCACTTTTTAAATTTAGTTCATAAAATTTGCATGTGTAGTTTTTATTGAAAGTTTTCAACCAATCACATACTGAGTAATACTATCTTCAATAAACTACATAAGAGAATTATTTAACTACTTCACAACACATTTAAAACAGAGGCAATAATTCAACATAATATCACTTTTTACCACCAGGCCGGCAGATTTTTCTAAACTAAGCACAGGGTTAGATTTTCTAAATTAATTTCTACATAATACCACTTTGTTCAAGTACTGAATTCACTTATTCAATTGTGGGAATATAGAATTTTACATATTTTGTACACGCCTTTTATTTTTGGTTCTTTATTTTTTAACTGTCTATATAGCATTCTCCGAACAGAATTATTAACTTTTAACATAATTTTAAGTTGCCATGAAGCGTAAAATAATTTGTTTGTCTAAAATCATCTCATTTGTATAATTAGTATTGGTAATGCCATCATAAGTAGTGAACTTAATTTCAAGATATTTATGTGCAATTTGACTTACAGAATTCACAGAAAGGATAATTAGACACATTTTTTACACCAAAGCATGACTTAATGATTCAGTGCAAGTTTAACTAATTGGTACCAAGTTAATAGATTGCAATTATTCTCTGTAATAAACCTTAATATTACACTGAATAAATAAATATTATTACTATTTCTTCAGCTAAACCATGCAAGAACAATAATTATGAAACAATATGCAACAAAATGGCACAAAATGACATCATAATTTTATGAAAGACTCGTAAACTACAATGCACTTTTTCGTTGTTTGTCGATTATTACAAAGAAAGATTTATTTTTACGCCAAACAAATACATTTTTCTTTGGCTATTTATATATTGTCATAACTTTTCTGTTCATAATAAATGCAATCCTGGACATTTGAGCATAATCACAAAATAGCCACCTAAACAGAATCAACAATGCTTTGCTACAATAGCACACTGCTCTGGTGAGGGCTATTTTGCAATCCAGTGCACACTAGACTAATCTGAGACTGGCAACAAATAAGTAATTAAGAATAGCACTATGGAATATTGAAAATTAAATCCTAAATACTATAGAGGAACTTATAGGTCTGTCGTCAGATAATACTGCACAAATCATACAAAAGAAATGCCTAATTCTTCATCCATTTAGTATTAGATACTTTTATGTATTTTCTGACACAAAATAGCGACAAAGGCAGAAATACTTGCCCCTAAAATACTTAATTCACAAAATATCAAGCCAGAGTTTTTTGAAGCAGACTAGACATTTTTGACTTACAGCTTACTCAATACTTCATTAATTGATTTAAATCATAACCCTTGCTTTTGTAATAAATACTATACTTCGTCTTTATGGACTTCAAAAATATTAGTTAGCTTAACAGCTTTTCTTAGATTTTAAAATCAAGTCATCTTCATAGCACATCAATCACGAAGCAAATTTGTTTTAATACGTCTTTACTTTCTCAATTTCTACTTTTTTGTAGAAGCTATTTGAGGACTTAATTCTTAACACACATAAGGGAAAGACATGCAAAATACCTATACCACTTGCTCTATTTCCTAAAATTTCCATCTCTGAAACTTGACAACGCAAATTTCGGAGCACATAGCTAAATTCTAAACCACTTTTAACAAAGAAACTTTATTCATGTTTTATATGAGCTACTAACAAGACTTATAAATATATTGAGAGCATTGGTCGATGGTATTTTTGGTCGAGAAAGGCACATTGAAGACTTGTATACCATCAGCAGGTAATGGTAAGTTTCAAAACTTTTCTGATCGTAGAAGCACTTGTCTAGAACTATGGAATCTACAAATATTTATCTACCCATGAATATGTTTATAAATTCATTTCGGCTGCCTTTTTTGTCATTTGATCCACTCCAAAATTAATATGAAGGAGAGACATGAAGTTTTCCGCATCTCAAGAAATGTTTTGCAATTATTGGCATACATTTTGTGGTTTCTAAATATCTTTAGCTTAGATTATGCTCATGCACAGAATACTTTTTGAGAAGGTAACATTCACCTAAGGACCACTAATCAATGATATCTAACTCAACTTTTGCTTTCCGAGTGTTTGTAATGAATATGTAACTATGAGAATAATGTATATTAATTTTTGCGACAACACATTATAGCAGCGTAAGTATGAGGTAAGAGTATTGTATTGTGCTGTCCACAATAAATAATCAAAAAACAGAAATGCTAAAAAGTTTTATTGCTGCGTAAAAGACTGTTATGCGTTCTCATTGCTCGGAAATTCATCAAATCAAACGATAGTCGTAAGACTACATTGCTCAGCGTTATCATTGCTTTGGCTTATTTTTGGTATAGAGACCTTACGATCCTTGAATATATATAATAATCATATCATTATAAATGGCATTGATAGATTAACTGACCACAAACAGTTTTGAATGCTGTAATTTTACACCCAAGTCATCACTGCTAAAACTATTGCATCAGGCACCAGTGCCACATCAGTGAATCGTGCAACTTAACTTTCAGTTTAATAATTTTCTATAAATTTTCTTATAAATTATACTATTTATCTGTCTTTCTCATACCTCTTGACTACCTCTTCTTAATAAACTTATGTATCTCTATTTTATTATTTACCTCAAGCTGAAAGTGCTGTCTAACACGGGCACGAACATTACATAATTTCCAATCTAAATTCAGTTTCTGCTATTTCAAAACATTATCGATAATCTATCAACTGATGGCAACCATGTTTGATGTTAAATATATTAGAAGATATGTGACATATTTGATAAATCATCAATATTATCATCAATAGCGATCAGCATAGCTTGGTGGTATCATCCTAACAGAGAAATTTCCTCATGTCAAATAAGTGTCATTAAAAACCATTTAATCAATAAAACTAATTCTAAACCTTTGCGTAATTTGATATTTAATCATCACAATAGTAACATCACAAACCTTGCATACGTTTGATGTGACAAAGACCGGATGGGTCCGCTATTTGTCCTGGATTTTAAGATTCCAAGACAAATTTATATTTGTCCTGGACTTTAAGATTCTAAGACAAATTGATATTGTTTGATTTTACAAAATATTCAGGCACAATACAGAGCAGTTTGAGTTCAGCATAAGATCTTTCAGTAGACTTGTCCTAACCACTGCTAAGACAAAAGTAAATGCAATAAAAGTAATAAAGACTTAGTCACACAGAGCATGACATAATTTTGGTGATGGCGTATTCTCGCTGATTAGTACTAATCTGTCGTTGCATTGACGCCAGGGAACATACAGTTTAATTTTCATAAGCATACACACTGACAATTATGAAATCTCAAGAAACAAGACAATTAAGTTGTATGGAAAGCCAAACAGCAAAAAAAACCTTATACACTGTAGATTGATTGAAAATCCTACCAGCAACTAATCATCAAAAATATTTCCAGTTCCGATTGATGATTGACTAGTCATTATGATCCCTAATGCAGAATTTTGAATATAAAAAGTGTGCCCTGTCCTTTCTAATCCGATCAGCAAGATGTGCTCATCACAAAAATAATGTCATGCACCGTAACAGACTCAATCATTTGACAAGAAGCTGGTTTTGCTTACTATAGATCTTACATTACGATTAAAAACCAACTTCAAACCAACTGAATGTAGTCTTTTAACTAGATTAAAGATCCGTTTAAGTAAAATATTCTAAATGAGTACCTATTTCAAGTCGTAAGTGAACAAACAATTAATTACAAGGAAGTAGATTTATAATCGTTTTGATTCTATTAAAATATTAAATTTCTGGAATGCATGTGCGAAATTTTCAATTAATTCTTCTTTGTAGAAGATACTTTTTATATTTTGGCTACTACACGGCATAGGGTTGCATACTGTCATGGAGTAACGCTAGGAAAAATGAGTATCTAACGTAAGTGAAAACTTTGCGAATGATACCAGGTACCTCGGGACTGTCGCGGGTATAACCCCCTTCCCTTTTAAAAGCACCTTTAAAGACTTTCCCTCAATTACTTTCCATAAATCGCTTTCCCGTAACTGGTTTCCTTTTAAAAATCACTTTCAAATTTCCTAGAGATATGGTCGTCGACTTGCCGTACAAGATTTGTTGCAAATGATATCAAGTGACAAAAGACAATGCATAATCATAAATATTATGAAGTGATACAGTAACGTCGTAACAACAATAACTGTCAAACAGGTTCTCGCTCAAATCGAATCTAATATCATGTTGAACATAAGAAAGGAATTCAAAGATATCTTAAGAAATAACGAAATAATATTAAACAAATATTCACAAAAATATTTCAGACAATGATCAGGAAATATTCAAAAATGTTCACATTTTTTGAAAAATGATTAAGAAGTATTCAAGAAATCTGTCCGAACTTACCAAAAAATGATAGAGAAATGAGCAAGAAATTATCATAAAATAATTAGGAAATATCTAAGAAAGATCAAGAAATAATTGTGAAATAATTGTGAAAATAATGTCTTATGTATTACATCTGTAGCTATTTACAAATTGTACATTAACTGACTTTGGGTAATCCAATACCCATAAAACAATGATTCATTTGAAAATGCGACTTAAAAACGTGTCATCCACAAACTCATTGGAACTCATTAACAATATGACAACTTAACAACAACGACAATTCAAAAGTAGGTGTATATATCAACATATATATATATATTTTCTTATAGATCTATAATCACAAAATACCTAGTTCGTAACTGTTCATAACGGTTCATTAGCCAGTAGAACGACTGGATTAGAATGAAATTTGATTGAACAATCTTATATAATTAAGAACTATATACAAAGGTGGAGGTTCAGGAGGAGCTGAGAATCTCATGGTTCGTAACTAGAAGAGTCGGGGACAGGTTGTCGTTTCAAGAACTTTCGAACAACCATCCCAAAAAGCATAAGTGATGTATTACTAATCGGGATAGCCGTCCTTTAATTAACCGTCCAACAACCAGTCTTGAGGGAATGTAGAGAGAGAAAAATGCATGTTGAACTGGCCTGCTGCTCAGCACCACCTCCAAACATCACAAAGGGGCGACGACTCAAGTATCGATGATGTATCAATGATGTATCGATGATGTATCAATGATGTATCAACGACGTATCAACGAGCAATCAACAATGTATCAATGAAGTATCGATGATGCATCGATGATGTATCGATGATGTATCAATGATGTATCGACGACGTATCAACGAGCGATCAACAATGTACCAATGAAGTATCGACAACATATCGAAGCATCAGAGAGGCATCCAAGTATCATTGATGTTTCAATGACCTAATGAACATCATTGACGCGTCAATGATGTATCAATGAAGTATCGGTGATCTATTGATGTATCATTGATGTATCATTGATGTATCATTGATGTATCATTGATGTATCATTGATGTATCATTTGATGTATCATTGATGTATCATTGATGTATCATTGACGTATCATTGATGTATCATTGATGTTCATTGATGTATCATGGAAGTATCACTGATGTATCGAAGCATTAGTGAAGAATTAACGCATCAATAATGTGTCAATGAAGTATCGATGACACATCGCTGAAGTATCGATGGAGTATCAATGTCGTTTCGTCAATGTATCGATGAAGTATCGAGGCCTGATATGAGTTGAGACACACAAGTCTGCAGACGAACTGTCAAACTTTACGCACAGACAATGCATATCATTTGCGTACAAGCTAAGCAGTCAGCAGCACTACAGATTGTGTGGGGTGCGTTGTTTAGGAGGTTCACTGGTGCACGCAGGTGCCAGGGCAAGATTCAAGTCCCGTGCAGGCTGAGTGAATGACGGAAGGCATGCTCAAGTTGATCTGCGGTCAGCTGCTGGCACAATGTCTTTTTAAAGAGTAGAAATCTGTTTTCGAAATTTGTCCGATGTCGTTTTGCGACTAGCCTCTTCCTACTGCTGCAGGATACGGGTAATTCATAACAACAGGCTGCAGGTGCTCGGTACTACGGTAGATATTCGGAGATATCAATATCACATAAGGCACAACCATCTGTAGTCGTCACTCGAGTGCCGAACGACAACTCATGGAGACGTCAAGTGGTCTCTAGAATGCCATACTTCATATCTGATTGCAAACGTCTTAGCTTATGTCATGGCTAACGTCAATTAAGCACAATATTTCCGGCCTTGAGTGTCTGAACCAGTTGAAATAAAGTTGATATTCAACTAGTCGCACAGCAAATGTGTGACATCACGGTGACAGTGCACAGCAACAATGCATTGCAATTATGCATTGTGACGACGCTGAGATAATCACGGTGATGTCATAGCAACAATGTGTCTTCGGGGTGATACTACGGTGACAACTATGAGGGAGATGTCTGCACCTGAGCCTGGAGGTCGTGGTGACGATGGCGGTGTCGCTCGTCGGGGGTACCCTGCAGCAGAAGGCGGGCTGTCTGAGACTGGGGCTGAGTCATAGCAACAGCGGGTTGAGTCATAAGAGGGATGGTCAGGGAGACAGGCTGCATGGCTAACTTGCCCGTGGCCACGGTCTTACCCTGGCCGTTTCCTACTGTCTGTTTTGGTTGGATTTGGATGTGCGAGAAGGGTCCGGCTCCTGAGGAGGCGTTCGGGGCCAGCATCTGTCCCGTATACAAGGCGGGGATCAGACGGCCGGCCGTGGCCTGTCCGAGACTTATTGTACCCGTGGTCCCGCCCGATACGGACACCATGACTTGCTGCATGGAAGCTGCTGCCTTATGAAGACTCATACTACTGCGAGATGACCCACTGGAGCCTGAAACACAAATGCAAAACATTGTCAACTACATCCAAACAAAACCTCTTTGCTATGCAAATGAACATATAATTGATTTGATGCAAAAATGCAACAACTACGTAATCTGACTTGAGGGAGTGAATGAGTTTGTGTTTTACGCCCCATCAGCACCGGTGTGGGCTATTTAGAGGCAATGTAAACTGACTTGAACACCCAGTGTTCGAGCAATAGTATATATACACAAGTAAATAAGATGGTAGGAACTTAATTACCAGGAAAATTACACAATTGACAATCTGACAAACTTTTTTCTAATCTCAAAAATAATTTAAATCAATTAAACTTCGCTATTTGCTAAGCCTATAATCAATGGGAAATGTACAATGATCATTGATCATCATATAAAAGTCAAGGAAAAAAGAAAAGACAACAAACATGCATTGATATAAATTTGTATTGAAGTGACTAACATCACAGAAAAATTAATAACAAACAATCCTACATACCTCTTTGGTGGCGGGGACCAGCAGGTTGGGAGGCCTCGAGGGAGTTGGGACTAGGAGCACCGTGGTTGGACGAAGGGCTGATGGACATAGCGCCTGCTACGTGGTTGATGGGAAGAGTCTTGAGTCCTGTGGGGGAGGAGACCACTCCGTTTGGCAAGGGCGAGGTGGCTGACATGTGAGGCGGACTAGTCGAACCCTGCAAAGTTAATTTCAGATATGTGTTATAGAAATTGAAATTAAAGATAGGTTTTGCAGACTGTGAGACAATAGGACAAGTCCTGTCTACTATGAATCATGGGACTTTAACAGGACTTTAATCGGACCATGGACGGTCCATGGTGGACCTATTTCTGATTATTTTTCTTCAGTTCTGGCAGACTTTAAGTATTTAAGAAGTTCAAAGACAAACTGCTAATCACTGTAAACTAAACTTTACTAAACTCAGTTTATTCTGACATTTTAAATATGGACCAATAATGTGCTATAATAATTGAAAATAAATGATTCCGGTCTAATGATTCTGCAAACATTTAGCACTCATTGATGTATGCTATTACACTAGAATTGCAATACATTTGAGGTCAAAATGCTGGTTAAATTATAAAAGTGAAATTCATCCATAATTTTTACAATACATAACTGTGTGAAAACATTGCATATAAACAAATTAGTGTAATCCAACAAGAGGAATGTGATACTCACAGAAGAAAAGAGCGGACTGGGTGAAGACGATGGACTGAGTTGGCCGGGGGAAGTGCTGTTGATGGCCTGGCCAGCGTGAGACATGGAGGAGAGGGAGACGGGAGCAAACATGTTTCCCTGAGGGTCAAGCATCATCTGAGAAAATTGCGTCATACTCAACACATTGCCATCTATCCCTCCCAGTTTCATAGAGTTCACATGCTGATTGCTTGTAGCGTTCAAGCGCGCTCGTTTTGCATTGCTAGTTTTCTCAGCGAGACTGTTCAACTGCAACTTGACGACCTCGCCCCCCGACGACCCCGACAGGTTGGGCGTTCCCTGCACCTGGCCGTTCATAAGAGAAGGGTCAACGTTGGTCACCACAATGTTCAAATCTTTGGGAAGACTGTTTTTATGGCCCTGTAGTTGTCCCGGCTTAGCAACGTTCAAATGACTCAGGGTGCTCGAGCTGAGGTTGACAGTCAGGCTCCCCGTAGGGATTGCTATTGAGATGGGGTTCGTATGGCCGCTACCAATGCTAACAGGGATACTACTCAACGAAGCCATCCCACTTAGATTCCCCGGAGGAGAACCGAGCGTCGTCGTAGCTGCTCCAGGACTCGATGACGAGCTGGGGCGTTTCCGCTTTATCTGTCCTCCCAATCCCCCGTTTGCTTGTTTTGGGGTTTGCGAAGACCCCAATCCTCCACTGCTGTTTAAACTTGAGGACAGACTGGAGTTTCCGGACCCAGCAGGACTCCTTCCTCCCGAGCTATCCCTCGACTTTCCAGATCGGCTCGCTCCCGGAGACGTAGCGGATGAAGTGGAGTTTGTTCGGTGTTTCGCTCTGGCTGCCTTTCCTGTGTACTGACTGGACTCTCCCGCTGTGGGGAACTCGTAAGGGTCTTTGGCGTTTGTGGTGATCTGAGAGCCCTGGGGTAGACGTGATTCTAAGCATAATTTTCTGAAATAAACCCAAGTGCGCAAATTAAATTCATGAATATTGAATTATGAACAACAGATGAGCGGTCCTGGTGACCTCTTCAGCACAAAAACTTAAGGCTTTTTTAGCATTCATTATAATAGTTCTTCTTGCATTAAATGTAACACCAAAATTCCCTTAGTAACAAAGACAACATAGCCACTTATCAATTGGCACTAAAACAGCATCAGACTGTAGTATTGATGAAAACTGCAAGATGGCAACCTGACATTAAATTCCACAATATTCTTTTGCCAGCTTTTCAATGTTCTTGAAAACATAACATTCTTTCCGCGAAATTAGCAAGAAGTATTTTGAAGTCTAGCCATTCATTCCAATGACGAGCAAATGACTTCGGAGCACATATCGATATCATTATCAAATATCACACAGAAGAATGTATGAGTGACTTACGCGCGAAAATAACACACAGAACTTGAAAAGAAAGCATGGCAATCATCTCATGTATTTAGGCAATAAAACCTTCCAAATTATCACTCAAACACAGTCAACAGTTATTAAAGAATTATCTGACTTACTTGTGTGGTGGAGGGTGAAGATGCTGCTCAACCGCAACCATGAAAGCTGCTCTCAACAGATCTGCACTGCGGTTGAATACGTAGCAACCACTGCCCGCCAACCGACTGCCAAAATTATTCACCTGAAACAAAACAACACGTCAAGGTTAGTAATCAGCTGGGTTAGTATTAGGCTCGCCATGGACTTGGTAACTTCATAACAAAGAATTTGATAATTCAAAGACTAAGAGAGAAACTTATTGACGCACCATGATATCGATTGACAGCAAAGTATATATGCTTATTTGAGATTTTGAATAATTGTCACATAAACTAACCTGAGCACAGGTATAGATACAATATCAACACTACCATATCAATCGTGGGATAAGAATAGAACCTGGATATATATCAAATCTGATCTGGAAAAAGAGGTCGACATAACCTGCGTCTAGAACCCTACTGAACTAAACTGTTTTATACATGCTGAGCAGCTCTTAGCGCTGAGCACATATTGAGTTACATTTGGGCAACTGGTGGAGTGCACTGGAACTAACAAGACCACTCAAACGGCCATGGCATGCTGTCTGAAAACTTGATACAGCCAAGACCAGCTCAGCATTGAACAGGGCAGTAATGCTTAATATCTAAAAATAATTTAAAGTGGAATGGAATTCAAATTTCAGTGAATGTAGCGAATAAGGTGATCATGATATCATTGATTGATTCTTCAATGATGAATAGCAAAGTGATACCAAGGACATCAATGACTTTGTCAATAATTAAAGAGTTAGGGCTATGGAAATATTAGACATGCATTATCCGCTCATTGGTTTAAAAGCATGTTTTAGTAGGAACTTATTTAAAATTCCTATTCAGAATTCAAAGAGCTTTGCAGTGCATACTGAGGAAACCCATAATTCAAATATAATTTGTGCAAGCCACTGTTTAATTTTTCCCGAGTCAGACAAGGGCTATCTAAGTTCAAATTCTTTGGAAGGAAGAGGTCAGGTTAAATTTTTGTCCCTCTCCCCTCCATGTATGTAACTTGAATTGTTTCTGATTCCCTCTTACATTAATTCTGTTTTATTGTGACCCCTACACTAATCTTATAGTCATGACAAACTTACAAAACACCATAGACATTTGTCAGATCAGGTGCTGTTTCGTAGTTTTAACTCTATTTCACAATTTCACAAGATTATAAAGACCTATCATTTTCTCTATGAAATTTGCAAAAATTCTTGAATATTGAAATGAGGAGTTTTTCAAGTTCTAACAAAAAAAAAAACAACTTTATTTTCTTTGCCAGTTACAATTTCGCAAATTCCAAGAGTTGGTAATTATATACTGATGAATTCTAATTTTCTATATATTTTTTTTCCTATGGAGCTGCAGGGAACCTTCTATCATTGCTACATTTTGACAATACTTCACAACGTATTGGATGTACACAAGAGCAGCCAAAAGCATGTAGTACTCACAGCAGCAGGACGGGGGTGGTAGGGGATATGTCTGTAAGGCAGGTCGTCCTTCTCCTCCTCATCATCGTCCTCCCCATCGCTCGAGAGACGGCTGCATGTCTCCGGGATGGGCTCTTCCTTCACTATGTTCACAGGAGTAGGACTGAAATACAAATTATAATCAATTTAGTATGTCACAAGCAATGGTGTTGATTTCAGAATAAATCTAAAGACGCACCATAAACTATAGATTATTAAACTTATTTCGAACACGGTTTAGGACGAGACAACAATATTTCAGATACATTCCGTAGCTTTTTCACAAAATCAAGACACTGGAGATCGAAATTTCTTCCATGACAAACCATTGAAAAATGGCCCAAAAATCAGCTCAATTGTCCAAGGCTGAGTAAAGAATTCATCATATCTGTAGCGGCTTTAATCACTGACCAATCAAACGTTTGCTATAATTTGTGAACATACAACATCTCACTAGAAAATATTCAAGTATTGTAGTAACTGTGACACATGAACAGTCAGGTGAGCTATGTATTACACCAGTTGGCAGAGTTAAACTTTAAATTTGCACAAATAAAAATATATCTGACTCGCAATCAAAACCATAAGTTCTTCATTTTCCTGTTTTCTAATTATGCCAAAAATGCAGTTCTGGATCCGCTTTCCAAAAACTGCCCAATTTAGTGAGCTAGAAAGATGATCAGAAATCTGGGAATCAGTTGGGTACAGAATAGAAAATCACAACAATTTTCATGAAACGTACCTTGGCAGCATAGGTGGTTTGGTGATTTTGGTCGTGGTGGATGTAGGACTAGTCATGATGTGAGGGGGCGACCCTAACAGGGGGCTGCGAAGAGTAGACGTAGCTGACGGGGAGGCAGACGGCTGACTACTACTGCTATGCCTTGAGGAGGAGCCGACCTTCGCAGCAGAAGGAGTTGTTTCGTTTTTGCTGCTATTCTGTGAAGAGCTACCACTGCTGCTTGTGGCGTGATGATGACTACTGCTCGATGAAGATCGGGATTTGCTCGGCAACATTTTAGGAGGCACGGGTATCCCTTTCTCCGCATACTTCTGAATAATCATCTTTTCTTTGGCTTCTCTGTGTTCTCGTAGCAGGTCGTCAAAAGGTTTTATCCGTCCCTGAACAGCCCTTCGTAACGATAAGGCATGAGTCTGCAATGACAAGACATGACAAAGATTAATTTACAGAGGTGCAGGGTGACTGCAGCTTTTTTTAAACCAAATTCCAGGCTTTTCCAGACCAAGTTTTCCCAAATTCCAGGCCAATTTGTGGATGAACTGACCAATTAACCCTTTAATACCGGGATGAAGGGACATTTATGTGCATCCCCAGCTTACTGCCTGCTGGGTCATTTTTGCTGCTGGTAAATTGTTTTTCTGGAACTGCCCAGTCCGGTAAGGGTTAACAACACTAAACACACACTTTTTTTCTGAACATGACGTTTCTACTTTTTTTTGCTGGTGCTGCCTTTTTCCCCCCGATTGTCGCTAGAAATTGCCGAACATTTACCAGTGCCTTATTTACATTTCCAAACAAACTAGATTCCAGGCTTGTCGAGGTCTTTTTGTTCAAAATGCTGGTTTTTCCAAGCTTTTCAAGGCCTGGAAAATGAGAAACCAAATTCCAGGCTTTTCCAGGAATGGCAGACACCTTGTGGTGGCTCAAGTGTCGAATACCACTCCTCTGAAAGAATCTTCATTACTATAGACTACAAAGGAATGAAATACACTCTCAATAGAGAGTACTATTAACTATTTAACAGCATCGATCTGAACATAGAGGTCTATGACCTGCGTTCAGCTTATTTCTTAACATTACTTTCTTAACAATAAAGTATATTGATTGGCAGTTCATAAAATGTCACAGAAATGGTTAATGGTACCTTGGCAATATATTTTATATTATATGGAACTTCCCACAATTTCCAACAATTCGCCAACCATATTTACTGTTCTCAATGTTAATTTTAAAACTAACTTATCAACCTACATCAATAGATATTCACAATTTCATAGAAAACTTACTTTGCATGTCAGAGATCTAGTACAAGGCTTGGTTGAGTCTGAAGCTATCACACCACAGTGTATGTTAGGATCAAATTCACGATCTGAAATTGAAACAAAAGATGACAAAACATTAATCAAATATATCAGGATGATGAAGTTCCAGAACTTCAGGTTTTCTAAAGCTTTCTTTCTCGTATTAAGTAATTTAAATCTATCATTTCTATTTCATACTTGAAACGATTGGAGACATAACAAGACGTTATGCAAATACATTACTAGATCAAAGTTCTACTGAATTCAGATCTATTACAGGCAAAAACTGGAAACAACTTTGAAGAAGAAACATCTTTTGAAGAAGAAACATCTTTCGAAGAAGAAACAACTTTCGAAGAAGTCTGTTACTTCAGCTGAAGTACGACAAGCTACATAAGAAGCACTACTTTAAACAGTTCTCAAGAATACGACTAGCTTCACATTTCAACCAACCTTTACAGGGAATGCACTTGTTAGGTTTTGGATTTGATTTGGACTTGGAGGAGACCTTAGCAGATGAACTGGTACTAGATGAGGAGACTGACGTGCTGCTGACCGTACTGGCCACCGTGACCGCAACGTGACTAGCAGTGGTCACAGTGTTGGACAGTCTCATTGACGCAGGAGACTGGCCAGGCTGAGCAATTGAGGTGAACTGGTGGCCTCCTGTAGCCATCGTTGTGGTCGTCGTTGCGCTAGTCATGGGATGGGTGTTCCTTTCTAGGTGACTTGAGGATTTGTCACCGTGGTGTTTTTCACCGTGGTGCTTTTCACTGTGATGCTTGTCGCTGTGGTGTTTTTCACTGTGGTGTTTATCGCTGTGGTGCTTTTCTCCGTGGTGTTTGTCGCTGTGAAGCTTTTCGCTGTGGTGAGAGTCCGGAGACCGGGCCGTCGGCCCATAAGAGCGCTCTGAGCCGTGACCGGATCTGTCCCGGTCCGATCTGTCGGATCTCTCCGATCGGTCCCGGTCTGATCTGTCGGACCGCTCCGAGCGGTCTGATCTGTCTCTAGATCGTTCCGACCCGTGAGAAGACCGATTGGAACCGTGAGACGATTTCTCCGAACTGTGTGACGACGACCTATCAGATCTTTCCGACCGCTCCGATCGCTCTGATCTCTCTGACGACCTGTCCGAGCCTCTATCTGAGCCTCGGTCGGAACTTCCGTCCGACTTATCTGAGTGGTGAGATTTTTCCGAGAAGGACAAACGTTCTTGTCTCTCGCTGCTATGAGTCCGTTCTCGCTCAGATCCGGAGGACAGCCGCTGGGAGCGCTCGGGGTAGCGTTCAGTCGCAGGCTTAGGGTGCAAGAAGACACCGATGTGAGGGGGAGACTTGTGAGCAGTCATTCCTGTAACCCCTCCACCAGGGGGCGATGCAACTTGCATGGCCACCCGGCTGTTTATTATACTCTCATCGTCCACGGGCACGGGGCCATTACTACTGCTGGCACTCGCCTTGCTTGTGCTGTTAGTTCGGGTGAATAAGCTTGAGCTGACTGGATAGGAAGTTTGGCGTGCGATGGGCGAGGGCATCCTCTCGATGTCAACAGTCACAGCCGGCAGTGAGTGATTGCTAGTGCTGCTGCGCTCCGACTGTCTGTGCTTCGATGAACTGGATGCCTTTGTCCCACCTTTCGAAGGCCCTGGGGGCGTCTTGCCATGAGTATCATGTCTACTGGAGGGTAGATGCCCCTCCTCTCGCAACCGAGGGCTGATCTGTGTAGCCGAGGAAGCTGGCGAGGATTTCTTGCACCTACTGTGACGAGACTCTGCAAATGAAAAATTTATAGACAGTCAATTTATGAATTTTCATAGTGAAGCACAAGTGTCGAAGTATGCTTCCAACTGCATAAAATGCAATCCAAATGGATCAAAACAATGTTCATCGTCAAAATTTAAAATGAGACTAGATACAATAGCCCCCAACTGGTTCCTTTTGAAACTTGGGAGCAGTTAAATACAACTGAATTCAATGATTAGCACAAGAATATTTATGAAGTATTTATTATTTAAACCCACTGTGTGAGTAAAATATCAATGCGCAAATTTTCTATTTAGTGTCTCTTCACCAATGGAAATAAATTTTTTTTTGCTTTCAAAATTGTGACTTGGACGGACGGATGATTGGGGTCTTACGTCCTTCATTTATATACTTGGTAGGCTAATTAGGACAGGAGGAAGATACAGCAATGATGCAAAGGAATTGCGTCTTGGAGGGATGATGCAATACATCTCTCCATGGCAAAGTGTTGCAATATAAAAGCTAAGTCAAATAAAGCAAACATTGAAACTCAATTACCAGGGAGGATACAAAGAGGGTCAACCCGGTCAAGTAATACCAGTAAAGAATGAATAGATGTATTTATGTTTTTTTAGAGACTTGTGAAAATATTTTAACCCTCTGTTAAAGAATAAACATCAAACTTTCTTTGTACAGAGGTCTGTTGCAGCGCTATCCTGCCAGGAACCTATGGCATAACTGAGTGATAAAGTCAATACTCAGTAGGACACTCACACTTGATATTTTCCAACTTCATAAAATCATAATAATTATCATGTTTGCCATACTAGTCTTGTTTATACTAATAATCCATTATATTCACTTTTAAAGTCAGAGAGAGTACTTAATTCTTCTGATAATTAACAGGCTTATCTTGGCCTTGGATTGGAATAATCTAAAGATTCTCTCATTCCCAATTGGTTAAAGAACCTTCAATTGGCTAATTGCAATTCACACCTTTTGGTGTCAATAAAAGCCCATGGTTATTCCTAATTCCCAATCATGTTAATTGCCATTGGGGCTTCTCTAAGTCTAACAAAGGACTCAGTTGCTTCACAAATTTAATTGCAATTCGCAAATTACAATCACAGCACTGAGTACACATGTAAAATCTATCAATTTAGAGATTTGTGAATCACTGAATGTATCACAACACTGTTAATCAGGTGGAGGCAAATTTAGACACTAATTGTTTCGCAATAGTGTCAAACGTTTCATTTTACAAGATATTTAAAAGATAAATCATATATTTACAGTACATCTGTGTTTTACAAGAGTAATTTACCTATGTGACTCTTGAAATAAATCACATATTTACAGTAAATCAGTCTTTTAACACTTTTACAGGAATACTTTACCTATGTGGCTCTTGAGAGCTTGTGGCTTGACTACTTGTTTACAGTGTTCACACACCACAAGGAAGAATTCATCTCTGGATGGACACAGTCCAAACAGTGGCATATCTGAAACAGAAATGACAAAATATTAAGTTAAATTTCAAATCAAACTCAACAACAAATTAGTTGTAAACAGAAAATAAATTTTTCCTTGCAATGAAAACATTCATAATTACACACAAATCAAAACTAATGTGGTCCAAAAAATGATAGATCATACAATAATTTACTAATGAAAATAGTAACTGCTACAGTCCAAGGTTATCAAAGTACAAACGAATTGAGTCAATTGACCGAACATCGGTGTTTGAAGTTTTGCAATAATTTAATATAACAGTCAGTGTTTAGTGTCTAATCCAGTGTAATTGTCAGTCACTAGTAACAATTTTAAATCTTCTCTGAATCACATTCATGAAGAGAAAAGGCTCATTTCTTAATATGAGTCATATCGAAATTTGAAACAATATCGATTGAATTAAGAAAAAAAAGACTTTCGTGAAGCTTAAGGCTAAGAGTTACGCTATGAAATACCATACCAGAAGCTTTAAGTATTACATTAATTTGATGATAAAATCTAACATCTGACACACTTTGTGGGTAATTCCGTACTAAACACTGCACTGACATTTATCACATTTGTAAAATACGATTACAACTTCATACTCATACTGCATTAATATTTTATTTCTAAGCAAACCAACCTCACCAATGATTACGACATCAGTAAAAATTTCATTAAATGGCATCAATGGACATAGAAATAAATTGTACAGTAACTAAGGAACAAGACATCACTTATTGCTTGATGTTTATTCCAATAAAGTTACCAATGCATTGCAACTCTCAAAACATTATACCTTCACAAATAAGATATTTATCATCTCAACGACTCAAGCGATAAATTCTTGCAAAAATACACCTCATTTTGGACCTTAGATACTTCAATATTTGACAAAACCTGAGAACTCAGAAAAGGGGATGGGTTGGTAGTGGAAATTTTGACAGTTGATTCCAAATTTGACACAAACTTTCTGATCAAATTGTCAACACAGGGGGCATCAGACCCAGATGACAATGCAGTCAATCGTCAGATAAATCACTTTAGAAGGTTGTTACGGACGATCTGAGGAGATCTGACGGTAATTAAGACCAAGAAATTAAAATATTTGACATACTCTACAATCTGAACATGCGGAGAATGTATGCAAATCAGTGTGGTGTGGATTCATAACAACAGACTTCAAACAAGCGATCGCTTGACAAAACACGGGACAATACCTTCAATCCTGAGCTTCATAGTATTGGTGTCATCTTTCGACGCTGGTTGTTCGGCTTTGACGGCAGATCCTGCAATAAACACAACCAAAAGAGAGTGAAAATTTCCCCAATTACACATCGTGATGGACTTCACATTTTGTCGGTAGCCCCATTTTAAACCGCTGTCAGACGCTTCAAAAGACCTCCCAGCCCCACTCACACGCATCAAAAAGGTAGACATATCTTTCATCTTACCTTCTTTTGGCTTCCCTTCAAGTTTGTCGGCCCATAAAGACCATGGCTGGCCCAAATAAAGTGATGGACTATCATCCAAGGTCGCCATTTTGTACTTCTTGTTGCTTTTGCTGAACGAGTTTTGTCGAAGATGACGTCAGAGCCGACATTTTCCGATTGACCTCGATTTGAAATTTGTGCCTCCTACAGCATTGCATCACAGTTTTTGCAAAATATCTCTCTTAAATGACCCTGGAAAGCGAAATCCTTCCGTGAAGTATTCTGAATTGATTTTTTAGATTTTCTGAAGGCGTATTGAAAAATTTTATTCAAATTTGTGATTTTTATCATCTTAAATTTTTGATGGTGTGGGGGACTTGCCGGCAACAAATGTTAAATTTATTAAATTAAATAAGCTCTTTTTTTTCGTGAACAGATGGAAACTGCACATTCGAGGAGTGGAGTAGGCCCATGAAGGAGTGCTTCCCCTGCTTGCACAAATACATGTACCAAAATTTTCATCATCCCCACGGTTTGGCACCCCCCATTTGTCAACAAAGTTTTAAACATAGCCACAATGCAGGAGGAAACGACACTTCACCCCATCCAGCACAGGATAAAGTACATTGCTACTGCATTCCTTGTGTCTGTCACAACTTCAGCCATCAACAGACCCATCAAGGAGCCCCTTCTTTCGGCCCGCCAACACGACAGAGTTCCATGGACAGCTTGGTCCAGACAAGCTTCTTACCTTACTGACCATTATGTTCCTGAGGCCATTCTACAGCGAGATCACAGACCGCACCCATCCCCCCCGCCTTGGTCGCTCCCTTTTGCGGTGTTCCACGTATCGCGACCTCCTGATGGCAAAAAGCACACCAGCCCACATGTTCTCAAGACGGAAGCACTTGAACGTATATCTCGCCTTAACCAGGGAAAAACAGCCATCTTTTACACGGATGGGTCAGTTTCTCAAACTCCAACCAGACGTGCAGGGGCTGCCCTCATCTCCTTCACTCCTCCATTTCCCAACAATAGATTTCACAACTCGGAAATATCTATTCGTCTTTCTGACCATGCATCGACCCTTCAAACGGAACTCATTGCCATAGGCGCAGCTGTGATCATCTCTCTCAATCAGGCTTTCACTTATAGCATCATACACACTGATTCCCTATCTGCCATCCAGGCGATACAGAACCATGACTCACGTGACAACCTCGAAATTATTGGTACTATACAACACCAACTCCAACTTCTCTCAGCAAAGAACTGTGAAGTGACTTTTCACTGGATTCCTAGTCATGTTGGCATACCACTCAATGAAAGAGTAGATGCTCTTGCTGCTGGTGCTATCAACCGTCCATCCATTGACTCTCATGTACAACTCGCCAAGACTCAGCTGAAGCAGTTATTACTTAGTCGCTTGACTTGCGAATGGACTACCGCAATAGACAGATCTCAGCCCACATCAGCATCCATTCAGTGGAGGCGAACAACTACAGCCCAACGACCAGCCCATTACTCCAGAATCATTCATCGACAAATGGAAGTGCACATATACAGACTCCGCCTCGGCTTTCGATGTTCTTGGGAAATTGCCCGCAGACACCTCAAGGAATGCCCTCACTGTGAACAGTACACTTTGGAACCTTTGCTCCACTACATACTTGAATGCCCTCGAACCAGTGTCTTTTTCGGTCAAGCGGTTAATGTCGGTTCCGAAAACGCCTTCCATACAGCTGCCATTCGCATCCACTCAGCCCTGGGCAATCTTGTTACCCTCATGCCCCACATTAATCAGTTTTCTCCGCCCCGATGATTACTATCATCACCAACAATCATTAGCACTTGTTATTATGTACTCTAAAATACCTGTGCCAAATCTCACAAAATATCTGTGACTAAAGACTTGTGAAATTACCTGTCCCAAAGAATTATCTGTGCCAAAGACTTTTAAAATACTGTTGAATTATCTGTGCCAAAGACTTATTGTCAAATTATCTGTGCCAAAGACTTATTTATTATATGCCAAAGACTTATTATATACTCGGAATATGTCTTACCAAAGACTTAACATCAAGATCCCAGTCCCAAGAACTGATTATAATTGATATTATCATTACAGAAGGGCCAGTCAAGGACAGTGGCCCATCCCCTCCCTCTACGTGAGCTGAGGGAAAACCAATAAAGAAGAAGAAGAAGATGTCGACTGCTGATGGTAAGAAGCCGGTGAAAATTTCATGTTTTACTGAAATATACAGTGGCATGTGACTCAAAAATGCCTAAATTACTTGCTTTACTCTCTGAGGAGTGTGTAGTTGCCTTACACATTGAGTTGTAAGGACGTTATTTGGCTGACGGCTTGTCAGAACTTGGGACAGTCGTGTTGAAAAATGAAAATCCACAATCCACATGCACGAGGAAGCATTGCTCCTTGCAGTGGCTTCACACTGCCTTCACTGCTCAGTATTTAGATGGTTGGCTCAAGGCCAGTGTTGTTCTTGACCTTGGACCCTTGACCACACTAATTAGTGTTGTACTAATTGGGCTTCACCATTAGTCCTACTGGCATTAGTAGTACTAAAATGGCTTAGCAAGTCCAGTTCTAATCTCAATTGCAATTAACGATTAACTGGGGTGACTTGTACCCCCTATGATTTGGAACAAACCAAGGCCCCTGCTGGGGTCTATTGGATTAAGTCTTTTTGAGAGCAATTGAGTCAATCTTTCAAGCCAATGACCAGTTAAGTTCAGAGAAATCATTAATTTCCATCAAAGCTGATCAAGCTAACATGTCATCCACCCTGATCGCTGACGTATTTCCAGAACCAAAAATACCAAATTGTATTTTAATTGTAGTGACTCAAAGCAGTTCAGTCACCCAAATGGATTTTGCATTTTAAGGCATAGTATTTTGCTTATTAATATGATTATGTGAATAATTGTAAGTTTTCTTTTGGTTGCAGATGATGCGATCAAACGGCGTCTGCTCATTGAGGGAGATGGAGGCAGCGATGATAAAAGAGTTGGGAATTTGCTGAAGTTATTCCAAAAATATGCCAATTCCACTGAGCCTTTGGACTCCGAGGAAGGGTTTGTATCTATTTCAAAATTCTTAACAGCAGCTCCAGCAACTTAAAATTATCCTTGGGAAAATCGGTGCTCTCTTGACTAATCTGGAGGTTTTAACTCCTAGATTTGTGTCTAAGTAAGTAAGAAGATTAGAAGAATCAATTTTCTATTTGTATTTAAAGGTGATCTACTTGGATAATAAGGCTGTAAATTGATATTCTATTCAATGTCATGGTGATGTTTGGAGATGATGAATCTAGAACGGATAGATGAAGGTGTGAAGGTTGACGTCCCATTTTGGTCGATGTCCCATTTCCATCTATGAATACAAGAGGTGTCTCTGATCCAAGCGTCTTTCTTATTATTAACATAAATCATGTAAATAGGATCCATATATTGAGCTTTCATCCTCGATATTTTTAAAACTTTGTTGACAAATGGGGGGTGCCAAACCGTGGGGATGATGAAAATTTTGGTACATGTATTTGTGCAAGCAGGGGAAGCACTCCTTCATGGGCCTACTCCACTCCTCAAACGGTGCAGTTTCCATCTGTTCATGAAAAGCGCTTATTTAATTTAATAAATTTAACATTGGAGATATGGGCTAATGATGTGATTGACACAGAAATATGTTTGAGCTGAGTACAGCAACACTGTTTTTTATAGAGATAATGGGGATATGTGGAAAATTTTTATGAACGGAACAACTCATTATAACTGTAATGAGCCTATATATATGAAGATAAATCCAACAATAATTGAGGGGCATGCTATGCTGCCAATCACTGGGTCCAGGGTTAGAACCTAGCTCTTGCCATGTCGCCTGGGCCGATATTGGACTCCTGTTTCAAGCATCCTTCGCCTTGTTGTCGTGTCCTCCTCTTGTCCTAATTAGTCTACCAAATGCAAATACAGGACATAAAGCCCCAATCACCCATCTACACACACACACACAGCAGCACAGTGAGAACAAATAGTCAGGTATCGCCCTCTTGTGAAAATGTTTGAGAGAGGTTGGCACAGGAAAAGGTGTCGTAAAAATATTTGGAGATATAAAGAAGAATTGATAGTTCGCTTGTTTGCAAAAAATTCAAATCTACTTGAATCAATATGAATTATAAGGAGCCCTGTCCACTGATAATAAAATTCAATGCAGTGTTTCAGCTGGGCCACTTGAGCATGGTGCTTTGTGGATGAAATACAAAAAATTCTTCTTTTTTTTTTAAGTAGGTTTTTTTTTCTGTGCCCGAATTTCTAGAAAATTGTATGCCAGAATCAAATCCTGTAATTTCTTGGTGATATTTGGAGATGATGAATCTAGAACGGATAGATGAAGGTGTGAAGGTTGACGTCCCATTTTGGTCGATGTCCCATTTCCATCTATGAATACAAGAGGTGTCTCTGATCCAAATATCTCCATTAACGTTTAGACATTTTTTGCTTGAATTGTATATTTATTGAGCTGCTTGCATATTTGGCATTCAACTTCATAATTTGCTGATAGGTTTTTGGTGGTCACTAATTTGTATTAAAGTGAATGCGCTAGCCGATGGGTGATTTGGTTGAATGAGTTATTAATAGACAGCTTAAGGTAATAAGATGGATATTAGTTAGATAGTTGGAAATTTTAGACAATGGTACGTACATCTACAGAATCAGTACAGATGTAGGTATGTCAGAAATTCAAAATTGTCGATAGATTGCTGATCAAACTTACTCCATTGAGTAAGAAGAAGGTCTTTTGGAACATTTATGTCAATTTGCAATAGCGTTTAATGGCGAAAACCATATAATCTCAGATTCCATTTGACAGTGTTGTCAAAGGCGGGACATCCGAGACCAAGACTGAGGCATGAGCCTCCGAGACTGAGGCCGAGGCCATCAAAACGTGGCCTTGAGGCTGGTCTCAAGGCCCCCGTCACTGGCCAAAGGTACCCAAGATCATGTCCAAGGCTGAGGATTGGCCATCTGAGTCTGTCAGACTGAGGCCATCAAAATATGGCCTCGAGGCCTCAAACACTGCCATTTAAAATCCATCAAGGTCTGGATGTTAAAATTATACTCACAGTCCACTTCTTATTTCAGCAATGCCACCTACCAAAGGATGTTGTCGATGCTGGCCCAGACTGAAATGGCCATGCTCAAGTCCTTCAATGTCTACAAGATGAATTTACAAGAACAAGAAAACTATCAAGCCCTCAATGACAAAATCGGTAAGGGTGTTCTCCAAATGTGTTGTCAAAGATAATAAATATCACTGCACAAAGGTCTAAGTCTGGACTCACCAGAGCTTTCAACCATCTCTCAAGGACTCTCTCTTAACATTGTGTTCGAAGTTGAGACTCTTGTGCAACTGACACATTATCATGAATTTCCTAAGGTCAGAATCAAGTCTTATTAGTTATTGAACGATATACATGCTACATGTATCTAAAGAGGCTTCTTAAGCACAAGCACACTAAGTTCCAAGTTTAAAATCTGACAATTTTATATTTATGTAATGTACCAGTAATAAGCTTAAAAGTTAATTTTTTCACATAACATTATATCTTGTTCTTTATTATAGAGGAGAGCATCAAAACGGCTTATGAGAAGATTAACGCCTGCAAATCAGAGTTGCAACAAGCCAAGAGAATAAGGAAGAACAGGCAACGTAAGTATCCAGCCAAGCAGATCATCTTGTAGCGCTGTTCACATATTAACTGAAAGTTGGCACAAAGTCTTTTAAGTGTTCAAATGTATTATTGCCTTGCTCATGTTGGTATACTTTTATAGCTCCTTGTTGGGGGAGGGCTGATCTTGCAGTAGCGTGCTGGGCTGCCAATCGCTGGGTCCAGGGTTCGAATCCAGCTCTTGCTGGGTCACCTGGGCCTATGTTGGACGGCTGTTTCAATCATCCTTCACCTCATTGCCGTGTCATCCTCCTGTTCTAATTGGCCTACCAAGTGCAAAATACAGGACGTAAATCCCATATCGTCATCCATCCATATAGCTACTTGTCAATGTCGATAAATTGATATGAGCTAAAACAAGCTTCAGAATAGTTAAGAATATATATTCATTGTCTGAGAGAATCAAGCTTTGGCCACAAGTTCCAGGTATCATGAAGTATTTGATGATCGACATTGATCGCACGTGGTATATTGGATTATTTAAATTTATTTGTTGTTTTCAGAGTATGATGCCATGGCCCAAGAAATCCAGAGACATCCGGACCGTCAAGACACGCTTCGGTAAGTTGAGAGAAATTATGAGAAAGTATCGCCTGAGCCACAAGAGGGCAGACTAGAGTTATCTAGGATTCTATTAGCTGATTTGTGCAAAAGAGTTATGACAGAAAAGCCATCAGATGAATATTATAGTCAGTCTGAAATTGAGAAGATTGCCAGTCCGATGGACACGTGCGGCAGTTTATCAAACAGTCAGCCTTTCCAGGCCAAAATATTGTAATTGGGTACATTTGTGGTAATAATGAAAATGTCTGTTATGGGACGTTGGTGCTTCAGAAATGCCTAATGGTAATTCACTGGTGAATGTGGAACTTTTGATTGCCACTTGAATTATATTCAATCCATTTAAATATCAAATATTCTCTGAGTGTAGAGACCTTTTTCTAAATTTGATGTTGCCTCTAATCTCCATTTATGGTTGGTGTCTTTAGCATTCCTTGGTTGTACATCGATGACCTGCAGGATTATTTGCTGTGAGCAGCGTCCTTCAGGCAACCTCAATTAGTTCCTTGTTTTCAAACTGAGATTGTCCTGGTATATATATTTCTGTGACAGCCATTACCACAAAGTTGCATTATGTTATTTTCTCAATGTTTTTCTCTTATTTCAGGCAATTGGAAGCTTTGGACAAGGAGCTGGAATCTCTGAAGGAAACCAGAGAATCTCTCTATCAAAAGGTGCAAACCATTTATTATTTCCAAGCTCTTCCTCGACTAAGATGTATCTGTTCAGTCTTACATATACACTATACAGTGTACATTACTGGTCTTCAAGGCTTTGGAGTCTGGTAGTAAATGAACTGACTCCCGACTCCTTTGGCTTTCTGAAGTCCGAATCCGACGACTTAGATCTCCTGAATTACGACTCCGACTCCCAACTCCGCTTATCGGCATTATTGCACAAAAATATTACATTGTTAACATGGTAGCGAAAGTAATTCCAAATAGTTTTCATGGGATTTTGTGCATGAATATTTTTTTGTTTAAAATTTGAATAACATTTCACATTTTTGCAAATGTGTTTTTGTAAATTATAAGAATTATTTTTAGGAGTCAGGAGTCACCAATTTAATTTTTGACTCCGACTCTGCCTTAAAATCAAAGTTCGACTCCCGACTCCATCCAAAAACCTCCGACTCCACGACTCCGACTCCAAAACCCTGCTGGTCTTTAATAACTGCACAAAGGATTTAGTGATTCAGTAACAAGATTTGTCGTTACATCTGGGGCTTATTAGAATTTTTAAAAAATTTCTGAAGATATGTTTACATTGGCATAATAGCCTATAAACCTGTTACAAATTGGAAATTGCTTTTGGCCTGAAACAATCGGTTTCTAATGAGTTTTTTCCAAACTATCTTTTCAGTTGTCCCTGAGAAAGAAACAATTCCACTTGTTGGTGTCGGCTATTCATGAGCTTCAAAAAATTATCGAAGGTAAGTTTAGCGAAACTGAAAATTAATAAATTTACATATTTATATTGTACTTTCACAAATTTTGGTGTCTGAAAGAAATATAGGAAGGGTACTCAAGTTTTTAGTGAAGTTTCTTGGCATTCTATTGTCTCAATTTATTAATTGTAAAGTTTTTATCATTCAAGTATTTGTTTATTTAATTTGATTAAAAAATATTTATTACTGTTAATTAAGATTGATAAATTCATTTGTTTCAGATGATGAAACTGGCACAGACCAACAAGACACTTCAGATTCCCAGATGGATACAAGTTGATTGAATTGTTGTATATTTATTTTAAAATTGAAAGAGTATTCCTAGATATTTTGTATATAATGTATAAAGTTGAAGAAATTTAGTGTATTTTCAATGTTGAATATATTGGTATATTTTAAATATGTTTCATTTGTTATTTTTTATAACAGTGGGGTCATCTGAGCGTGCAGATGTTGATGTATCACTACACAGTTATGGGAATTTTATTTGCGAGTTAATTGCTTGTATTCTACGTAAATTAATGAATCCTGTAAGTAGTTTCGTTGTCTAATGGCTAAGACTTATAAAGGTAGCGTGTGGGTTTGGTTTCTATGGTTGGATTTCTAGAACCTTTTTCGTATTTGAGTTCATTTGTGAGGTATGGAAATGAAAATTTATGACAGCATTGTATGAATCTGGGTTCATCGGTCTCATTATGACCTCCAGCAGCTCCTGAGTGACATTGCAATCCTTGTTCGATAAGTCCCATGACTTTCATTGTTCTCTCAACCAATCAAATTCAGTGGCGGATCCAGAAAATGTTGGACGGGAGTGTTTACAAATGAAAATGTACTGAAAATATCCGGATATGAAAACCTTTTTTTTACATTAAAATCTAAAGGCCGATATGGGGGTTAGAACCTCCCTCTGGGCTCCTCTGTCATTTATGATGTAATATGTGGATAAAAATGAGTCTGGTCTGGGTCTGGCATATGCAGTTGACACAAAAACACTAGGTGGCACTAACTTCCCCTCTATACTACACTGCGAAGGCGAAAATTTCACCCAGTGTGCACCCAAGATGTCAGCTTTGCCTGAGAACAACGGAGGATAGACACCATATGCTGTTGGAATGTCCCAGTACAAACCACATAAGACAGTCCAAGCTGCCCAAACTAAGTCAGTTGGGTTTTAATCTTGAAAGCGGATATGCCTTGAAAAAACTACTGAACGGTCCGGGTCACGAAGCCACAAACAGTATTGAGGTCAACAGGATCCTGAACGACCTTTGCCACTTGCTGCATCAATATCGGATGGAGGATGCCAATAAACTTTGCTGTAGCCGTAGTAATGCCAGCGATAGCTGAGTAGCAGTAGCAGTAGTTTTTTAGTTAAGTCTGGCTCAATGACGTTTTTATGCAGTTTTTATGCAGCTTTTAAGTAGTTTTTATGCAGTTTTTAGAGCATGTACTAAACAAACCTTGACATACAAGGGTGCTCCTGAAAGCAAGAGGAGGAACCTCTAAGAAGAAGAAGAAGAAGACTGCCACCTAGTGGCATCGTTCGTTCGTTAGTTGTAGATCCCTCCGCTTGGTGATCGGAGCACCCCAGTGACTGGGTGAAGTATTTGCATCAGATGACTTCCTGAATATAAATTAGAGTTTATAATGTACAGTCTGTGAGGTTAGAGACTAGCACTACGACTACACTACGCTAGTGCATGCAGGAACAGAATCAGGCTCAGGCGTCAGCATCCTTTTGGTCCAGGTCCAGCAGGAGCCGAGATCTCGTGAGATGTAACTTGTAGATCATGGAGCGGCTTAGCTTCTCTATTTTGTGAGTGCTCATTTTTGGGTCAGTCACCTCGCCTGCACTGAATGGTGACTGCAATCAATGACACTTTGCAGTAGAAGCTCTTTGCTAACGTAAGACCTGCCTGAACAGTCTGCATGGGTATTAAGTAAATTTTCTACGTTTTTAATGTATGGCTCTCTAATATGATGAGTTTTGGGGCAATCTAGTAAGAAATGGGCCCTATCTTCCGGGGAAAGATTACATAGGCGACAGATAGGGGTTACATTGTGCTGGTTAAATTTATGCTTATTTGACTGGAGGGTGTAGGTCCCCGTGACAAGTCGGGCCTTGACGAGTGCCTCCTCCACGTCTCTTGGGCTGCCCATGCTTGATTCCCAGATGTTGTGAGGTCCCATTCGCTCTTCCTGTGGTATCTCCATGTACTTCAGCGATGACTTTGTTTCCTTGTCTTCTTTCCAGATTCCGGTCCAGTAGGAGGTTAGAGCTTTGTCCACCTCTTTCTTCCACGTTGGCTTGCTTGGGGTGACTCTGAGGAGCTGATAGGCGTCTGGAAGTCTGTACTTATTGAGCAGATGCGTGACATGGATAAACCAGCTGTGACTTGTGGGGTTCTTCACCGCCAGTTGGCGCCTTGCCAGGAGGTACTCGGTCGACTCTGTATCCCAAAGTATTCTAATGAAGAGGGTCAAAGTGTTCCTTTCAATTTCTGCGGTAATCGGGAGGATACCAATCAGAGCATAAACAGCTGTAGTTGCACATCTATCCGGGAGTGATTGAAGCTGGCGCAGAAGTTTCACCTCATATCTTTCAAGGGTGAGGAGGTCTTTCTTCTTCAGTTGTGTCGTCTCTAATCCGTAGATGATACGTGGCCTGGCGTATGTGGTATATAATTTACAGCTTACAACAGGATTTAGACCACTTCTACCGTGCATACCTGCTCCGAAGAGGGCGTAGACAGCTCTTCTACCCAGTTGAATCCTTCCTTCAATATTATAATTTCCATTGTTCTGACGCTGGATGCCAAGGTGAATGGAGTCATCGGTTTCCTTGATGCTGTGTTTTCCTAGTATCCAGGTTTGGGCTTCTCTTGCCTTGGGGGTGTTGAAAATCACAATCTCACTTTTAGCACTGTTGAAGGTAGATCTATCTTTTGCAGAATTGCTGAACATTACATGGAGTGCTGTCTGGAGATCTACAGGGTTGTCTGCCAGGAGGGCGATGTCGTCCGCGACTGTTGGACACCCTGTGTAGATGTTTCCTATGTGGGCACCAATGCCGTTGTCTCGGAGTAGGTCCAGAGCCATCAAAGAATATGGTAAATGAGACTGTACTGGCGAAGTCTGATTTCACAACCTTTGCCGAACTCCATGAACTATAAGCATGCTTTCTAACTTTTAAGATCACAGTGTTTTAAAAAGGATGATAGAAGTGTCAGCAAGACTCTTTCATAATTTTTTCACAAAAAATATTTCCCCATTTATAGTAGGCCTACCGGTAGTCAATTTAAAAGTATTAAACCAAAGGCGAAGCGAAACTGTGCCAAATCACTCAACATCCCTTGCGATTGGTACCTCTGCAGAAGAGTCTAGTGATGGAACGATTCTCCGATTAATGGCGGATTTTAATTGGCCCACTTCTAATTTTCCGATTATCGGTAGGCCATTGCAAAAATCGATTTTCATTGATTTTACAGTTGACAGGCCTTTTGTTGATAATGAGGGTCATAATACATTGCAATAAAGCTACTTTTTGCTCCATAATTACTTCAATTACTTCACGATGTGCCAGACAGTTAGGTGACACTTTTAAAATCCAATAATGGTTTAAAAAGCAATTAGCTCAATCAGTTCTCATAGCAATTGAAAACTTTTACCCCTTCTGTGAGGAGTAGTCTTCCCTAACAAAGAGGTATTTTCGACAAGTTACAAATCGGATGTGCAACCGATTAATCGATTTCAGTGTTGAGACCGATTTTCCATCACTAGGCCCTCAGAAGACCTTCCATGATATTGATGGCCCTTGTGCCACATTACACAATAGTGTTGGTGCCGGTTTTGAATTCCGGGTTTTGAATTCAGTGCTTCTGTCGAGGACTCCACTCTTCTATCTCATCAGTGATAACTGGCCTTAAGAGTGCTCCTGCTTCACTTAGTTACATTTAATTCATTAACGAAAATATAACAAACCCAAATAATTATATACAATAACATCAAACTTTAATAAATATTTCATGATTATTTACGCCGGCTTAAGTAGAAACTACAACATAGTTTTATTTACAAATTTACAAGCTTAATATATTACTATACAAACAAAAATATATCTTTACAGATTCTACATTTTAAACATGTCAATGATCATTCATTGACAAGAAACTAGCAATATTTACTGCAGTGCAATAAACGACCAGAAGCAAGAAGCGTTAAAAAGTCTCTTAAAAAGACCAGTTCAATGGATCACAAAATATTGGGCTTAAACTTTCGATGTTCTCGTAATGTTGAAATAATAGTTTAAGCCAAAAAAAAAAAGAAAACACAATCTGAGAATAATTCACATCAATAAAATGCTTGTTCTTTATTGAAAATTTATCAACTTTACGTCATTTGTTTGTTGTCTAGGAATAGGCCTAGATTTGCCTTGAAAAAATTTGGAAGACTGAAATGTATTCTTACTTAGTTCTGCCTGGTGCTGACTTAAACATACCTTTTAAAGGTCAGAATTTGAAATAATTACTTAGTCCAAAATGATCTACAAACCATGCAATAAAATTGTTTGGCCGTAAGTTAACTGCTACTACACTCCGTTCCCAATTATTATGCAACTATGCTTTCTTGCAATATCTCAAAAAGAAATAACACTATTGGGATATCCTTTACACATAATGGCATGTGCGCAATAAAGCAAATATTATGTGACTTTTGTCCAATTCTGTTGTTTCAGTGAGGAGTTATGCTATATAATCAGGTTTTTGGGGTGTTCCCAATTATTATGCAATTCTTGAAAAGCTTCCATTGCCACCCAAAATCAACAAAGTTGATTATGAATTGACATTAGAATCTACCTCATAACCCTAAATAAAAAAATAGAACCATCATTTCAAATGTGGATGCCTCCATGACCAAGAAATCAATATAATACAACTGCATTAAAAAACCATTGAAATTGGCTTTTTTCTCAATAAAGAAGCCTCCCATGCTCTTAAAAAATTTAATATCAATTAAATTCTAGCTTAGAATATATCTATAGCACACCACGGTCATACTGTGTGATGAAACACCAAATCTGGTATCTCTACAAAATATGACACCAAATCAAAAACTCACACTTCTGTTTCCCATTGGAATAGCATTAACAATTCGATGTGTTCAATTCATTTCAAGATATTTGTCAAATGCAGTGGTGCAACTTAATTGCCATTGGTTTACAGGAGAGTTCTAAACCTAAGGAAAGTGGAACATGACTTTGGTAATGATTTTTCATTTTGTCTGGCTAACAGAGGCTTTTTATTGCAATAAAACTATAATTTCAATGCTATTTCAATGCAGGAGAAAAACATTAATTTCTTGGCTATGAATGCTTCTATGTTTGAAATGATGGTTATACTTTTTCTATTGTGTTAAGGGGTATATGTTGGTGGCATCTTTAGATTAGTTTGGGTCATTTTGAGTGGCCATGGATACTTTTTCAAGAATTTGCATAATAATTGCGAACACCTCAAAACATCATTGTATGGCATAACTCCCAACTGAGTCAATGGAATTGGAAAAAATTGGCAGGATATTAGCTCCATGGTACACTTATCATTATGTGAAAAGGATTTTCAAATAGTGTTATTTCCTTTTGAGATAATGCAGAAAAGCAAAGCTGCATAATAATTGGGAACGCAGTGTATATGCACTACACTGGTCTTTTGGACAACAATTATTAATACGAAATATGATATTGGGGCAGACTGAGTTTATCAGATTAGCATCAATTGGATAGATTTCCCACTGACATAGGAAGTTTAGCAATGATCAGTGATCTACCACAAATATTATTTTGACCTGCCCAGCTGCAGAAACAAATGGGAGGAACAAAGGAGTAGAATAATCAGCACACTAAGAAAGATTAGCAATTAGGGATTCAGGGTAAGCCAACGAAAATCTGGTCATTCACTTATGGGTTGTTACATTGTACGAGAGTTGATAACTTGACTTTGTTCAGGAAGAATCTATTACATTATGCGGTTACGTTTCATTGTAGAAGTACCGTTATATAAATCTCAAATTAATAACATCTTAACTGAACTAAAATTACGTCAAGCACCACTGGATATTAGTAGTAAAAGCTAGTGTAATATTTATGTTGTTGATCCATTTTAAATTAGATAAAATACCATTTATTCTTAAATCAGACATCACTAAAATTTAAATCAATCATCACTAAAATGCTCTTCTGAAAAAATCGCATTTAAATTAACTAGATATGGTTATTGTGACCAGTGAATTGATATAGCAACCTTCTAAAAAAATAACTTTTTTAAAAAGAAAACACAGTACGGTATAGATAATTATGCCTACTTCATCTCAGCAATACTATGACCTTGCAAAGAATAAATTATTTTGAGAAATAGCATAACGTATTTACAAAACTAGAATGACCTTTCTCTTGTGACCTCGTTTTACCTTGACTTGGCAAAATCAATTATAATTTGTTCAGTATACAATCTTCAGACTTACAAAGCAAATAAGCGCTTCATTCATAGACATTAAAGTTAAGGCTATGCTTTAAATACTTTGTGAAACGCAAATTATAATACATTCTTCGACAGCAACTAATCTGAAAATTACACACTAGTATCTTGATAATCAAATTAAATTGGACAAACAGTAATAATTATCAAATCAAGAATCATAAAGTCAAGCCAAATATATTGATCGTGTGTACAATCTATTGTACAGAAATCATTAAGTTAATTCTATTAAGACGATACTCATTACAGCACTTCATTCATGCCATACTTATACATATCACATGCCTCTCAAACTTACCTGCTGCATTGAAATGTATATCCTACACACTAAAGTACTTTATCTTAATCATTTCTTAACATTTATTTACAAGTAGTTTTAATATCATTGTGATTTCTAGGAATTGCTTAATTGCATAATATCATCAATATAGCACACCTTATGGAAGAAAAGTTTATGACATACTGAAATTAGGCAAGTAACATAAAATTTCACACACAAGTCCCCCAGTCAAATTTGATATTTCAAAAGTGGGCAGTAGGCTTTATTTTACATGCACAGCATATATATAAAATTTACAGAACTTCATGTCTGATTAAAAAATATAATTTACATCTGCCGGACTGGGCACATCGCAAGTAATACAGCACCAAAAGGCCAATACCATGGATACTATCAATTAGGATTACCACTATTTAGAAACATAATGATCATTTTGAAACATGTATCTAAAACTCGTATAATTACGAAATTCTTTAAAATGAAAGATGAGGGATTATAGGATCCAGTTAAAATTTTTTGAAAAATTTTAATATTTTCAGATCATAATCTTTGTGCCCTTAAGATACAGAACATGTCAGGGAGTTCATTAGGTGCAAAAGGCCATTGAAAGATTCAATAAACACTTGTCTGTGCTCCTAACACAAAGGACAACACATATCCTCCAGTTTTTAACCTGGAGTCATGAGTAACTAAATGGCCAAGGGCTATTGGTCATTTGATCAAGTTTTACTAACATTTTACAAAGACTCACAAGTTGACAATACAGAATAACTACATTGTAATGAGTCCATTTGACAACATAAATCTGCCATTATGACAGACTTGTGTCAGTGGAGAAACTTTATTGCTGTTATCAAGGGAATATCTGCACTTAACTTTCTCAAAAATTGCAACTCAGGCCATGAACAACGATAAAACCTAGGAAGTCTCTTTGTGATGTAGTGTTATACTTTTTCATGTTTTATAGATGAATTAAAATTTAACAGGAGAGCCCTGTTTTTCACAAAGAAAGGGAAAAATTTCAGAAAAAATTTAAATAATCATCTACTGCAGTTATACATAAAGTCCAACTGTCATTTTGTTCTACAACCTTTTACCCTATGTAGTAACATTTTGTAAACATAAATTGAATCGCCTAGTTTTTCATGGTTGCAATCTGATTTTATGTAAAATTTTACTTAATTCAGTGACTTATTTGAGTGCCAGTTTACCCCAAGAGGGAATCTACACAATTTTCTTATTTTTGATAAGTCACAGAGCTACAACAATTGTATTCCAATTTCCAGGTCCTCAACATGATGGTTACACAAGGTCAAATTTGACCATCATCATCTGAGTTAACTAGTTTAGATGACAGCCGCAGACGATCGCTCGACAACAGCAAAATTCTCTTGCAATAACAAACACGTTCATCAATTTTCACAAACAATTAAAACAATTATACATTCAATCAACAGCATTCAAGTTGGACAAATTACTATCACATAACAGTTTGTTGAGTTCATCATAAGAGCATAAGCGAGATCACGTGGGTTCTTCATAGTATGGCAATGGGTGTAATTTTTTCCGTTCAGCTTCTTGGGTGTTCGCCTCTTTCTGGACGGGGTAAAAACACGGACAGCACTTTTGCCACGAGCTAGGCGGAAGTCTTATCTTGGCGATTAGTAAGATGACTATAATAAGTAATATCACACATAGACCTGAAATGAGAACAAATAAGTTTTATTATTGTGTTATGAATAAACATTGGAATCTGTGACGGTATTAATGTTTGAAGCAGAACTTCAGAATTGATTCCTTCTGACATATACATTATTACAGGCCAATATCATATTTTAGATATTCTGAAAATGTTGAAAATAATCCATGAGACTTCTGCATTTTATTCTGACACCAAAGTACACAATATAAATATCACAATAAATTTGGAAACCTTATATAACGTCAAGGACAAATTAATTCTTATGCCGTCTACGTGGGCTTCCTGGAATTATCAGTGGAATTCAATAACTCCAAAATGCGATATTTTAGAACAAAGGAATAAAGTCAGCTTTTCAGTTTGGTCTCATAGCTTCAGTCACTTAAATTTCAGTAAGGCATAAGAAGATAAATTGACGATAGAGATACATCTCAAAAACTTACAGTGCCTAGCACAGCAAAAGACAAAAGAAACGCCAGCCTGACAACAAGAAAATAACTCAACATCACAAAAAAGAAATTGAGATAAAGTAGTAAGTAGAACCTACCAGCAAGAACCCACAGGGATAGGAAGGCATGGGATTCCCTCTGTCGTAGAGGTCGCGTTGACCTTTCACAAGTGTCTGCAAAACAATTTAATGCAAAAATCATAAATCGCAAAACATATATTGCAAAAAATAACCCGCAAAAACATATTTCATGGAATCATGGGTCTGCTTATAGATACTATAAACATCTTCATGGCTGCCATGGCATGATGGCAGGTATATTGGCAAAGGTAATGTACACACAGACATAGAGAAAGAAAAACATTGGAAAAAATAACCCAACATTGCAAATAGAGTACAGTATCTCAAATAGAGTACAGTATCAACTTTATGTCCATAACAATTTTGGGACAGAGGACAATTTTTCTGATGCCAGGATACCTGAATACTAATTCTGGTTAACTCTACCCTTAATGACAAATCTCAAACTTTGGAGAATTTTAATGTCAAATCAAAATTGTAATTAGAGATTATATTTAATAGGTAGATAGGTTAACCCAGTTCTGGGAGTTTACAAGAGTTGATTGATCAATAAGATGGAGATAGAACGGAAATCAAAGTTCATGTTCTTCTGTATAGTACTTTTTCTCACCTCTTTCATGTTCACATGGTGCAGCCCTCCGCAGCTGATCCACGTAACTATTCCAGAAAGCCATCTTGCGGGCCCTCAAGGAACTACGCGAAGACTGCTTTCCTAAGTTTGTGGTAAGGTGAGCGTATTTGCCCTGGGCGACATTGTATGGCTCCCAAAATAGGCCAGGCACCATGGAATTAGGGTCTCTGGAAAAATAAAGAATATTGGTCAATAAATCATACCAATTTAAAGTGAGAAAAAAAACTACATTTCATTGCACAAAATTGAAAATAATAAAATATTTGGTGGTGTGAAAATTACAATTAATACTAAGCTAAACTTTGAACAGACACTGGTGACAAAGCTGTTTTTATATCATCTCAACAGCTCAAAGATACCAGTTGGAAGCTTTATTTGACAACTAATTTTCAACTTGTATGATCAGAGGCCATAGGCAGACATAATGTTGAGATGCCAAGACTGTGAGTCCTCTGCAAGACCTGTACTCCCAATTCCAAATATTTCTAAGTCATGACATTCCCAGTTCTGGTCAAACTCAGGACCCAGTGAATGACAGCTGTGGCGCTACCATTGAAATGCAACCTAACCCACTATGTCATAATTTTGGAAACATAACCTATAGCAAATTTCAGATTTATGGTCCTCAAACATGTCTTAGATTCTGTATAATTCCCAAGAATTCAAGTAGGTGGTTTCTGCTTTATTTTAAGATGTACTGATGTACTTTCCCTCTGTTCTAGCTTGGGCCCTATCACTTCTAATGTACTAGAGCAATACATTATTTTGTGAATAGCACACCTTTGGAGAGACACCACCACCTGGTAGAGCTCTAGTATTTCTTTTGCTCCAAGTTGTGTAAGGTTCAACATATTTTTTATAGAGAACATCTCTTGCAGGAAGTGGAGTGGATGAAGCAGCTGTTGGGGGAAGAGGGGTAGAAAGAAGGAGGAAGACACAGGGAGGGGGGGGGGCTTAGGATGGATGAGTGGAGTGTTGGGGATTCACGTCCTGTCTTCATGCACTTGGTAGGCTAACTAGGGCAGGGTGAGGACAAAGCAACGAGTCACAGGATTGAAACTGTCATCCCAAATTGGTCACAAACGACCCGGTGGGCCCGGCCGGTGGGCCAGCTCAAAGGCCGGACTTGAACCCAGGACTCAGCGATTGAAAGCGCAGAGCACTACAAACTAAGTTTATCCCCCTTTTTCAAGGGAGATGGGAAGTAAGTAGATTTACATGGTAAGTGCAGTCCTCCGCTATCCTCACTTGGCTTTGATGGTTCATGGAGATCAAAGAGAGGAGTCTGCAACTGAGCAACATGTTACTCATTTACATTACCCATGTGAGGGATCTTTTTCTTTCCCAGAAAAGACTATTACACACAGATACAAGCAAAAGCCAGCTGAATATATCATCTGAAAGACATCCAGCTCTAGCAGAGAGCTTGGACATAACTCAAGAATGTCTCCCAACATTATTTCTCCCCAAATCGGAATTCATAGATCCTAGGACCTTCAGCTTGTTCACTATAGAGCAGGCAAAACCTGCAACCGCTGAGCCTGAGTGGGTAAATGCAAGGAAGAGGAGAGGAGGAAAATTGGGAGAGTGAAGCGGAAGAGGGGGAGGGTAAGTTTTTGTAAGCGGAAACACAAAATACTGAAAATAGCACGTGTCGCCCAAAATCGAGAGAAGCAAAGCAGAAATGACTGACAACACATTATGCCAACAGTCTTCTTTTTTTAAAATTCTTTTTTTGTAAAACTTTTTTACCCCTAAATTGCTGAACAACTGCTTCTTATCCACCTGCAACATCTACTGAATGGAGGGGTTGGGAGACATATTCGCCCTGAGTTACTCTAATTTCTACCTCAGACTACCTGTGGAGAAAATAGCACTCAAAAAGTAAAAAAAAAATAATTTTTTACTCAGTAACTTAAATTACTTGAAAATCAGCAATCACTACAATTCGCTTTAAGGTGAGCATCAATTATTAATAAAAAATAAATTTTCCATTTTCACTCTTCAGAAATCAATTTATCTATCTACATATCAATCAATCACTCAGTCAATTAATCAATCAATCAACCTTCATATCTATCTATCTATCTACCTACCTATCTACCTACCTACCTACCTACCTACCTACCTACCTACCTACCTACCTACCTATCTATATATCTACCTACCTACCTACCTACCTACCTATCTATCTATCTATCTATCTATCTATCTATCTATCTATCTATCTATCTATCTATCTATCTATCTATCAAAATTATAATCATAAGTATCCACGAGATTACAACTATCTAAATTATTTTCCACTATCTATGACTTTGTTGACCCAATTCTTGGCATTGAGTCCACTATTGCCATCTGACTCAGGTCCCACTTTCTGCCCCACCAACTGCCTAGTAGTGCTTGTCTCTGTTCTAGGAATATGTTTATTTCCCAACCAGAAACAACACTTAGTGATCTGTGTTCAATAGGCAACTGATATGGACAGGGACAAATAGAAAATAGTCCTTGTACTATTTGTAGTTGGATAGGGCTGTGGTCTATTAGTTTTATTGCAAGTCAAGTCCTTTCAACTTCTTAGGATCTCAGGTAAGAGATGCTGAGACTGCTCAAGGATCTCAAGCGAAGATGTTTGAGACCAGGCTTACAGTCTGTCACTATGATATAGAAAAAATGAGGACCAGTTCACTGTGAAAAATGCACTTAGTGACTCATGGTAGCCGATGACTTGTTATCTTCTCTATACTTTCAACATGGGAAACATAGAGGCTGTTTGATTTGTCATGATCAAGAGAAGGCCATTTGACTTGTCATAACTGATTTTAGAGTAAAAATCAGATGCATAATCCTTTCGTTTGCTTGTCACCAACAAGTGGGATAAGTCTCCTTAAATCAAATTAACATTGAAAGTATTGGGTATGATCATGACAAATCATCAGCATGATGACACACTAAGTGCCATTTTCACAGTGCAACAGTCCACTTTTTTTTATATATCAAAGTGACAGACTGTAATAGGATAGACAGGGACCACAGTAATGAGGCAAGGCTCACTCTTGGCACAGGATGAAATTTTTGTCTGACATGGTTGCCTGGGTTGGGATTCGAACCCTGGTCCCAGAGGTTAGCAGCACAGTACCCTATCACTGGGCGAGGCCTCAGCCCATATCTTGCCTAAAAACTTGCAATTTTATTCACATGTGGTTGATCCTCGTGACCTTAGGAAATGGGTATTTAATCCCCTGAACGCAAAGCAGTCCGCTCTGTGCGAGCTCAAGCAAATACATGAAGCGGCATTGTTTCTTGTTTCAATGTTTGACAAGATCCGAAATGACGGCAAACTTGAAGAAAGCGACTACAAAGTAGAATAACTGTGTGATGGATGGATGGATGATTGGGGCTTTACGTCCTGCATTCATGCACTTGGTAGGCTAATTAGGATGGGAGGAGGACACAGCAATGAGGCAAAGGATGATTGTACTGCCATCCAACATGGCCCAGGTGACTTGGCTAGAGCTGGATTCGAACCCTGGACCAAGCGATTGGCAGTCCAGCACACCACCACTAGACCAACCCTCCCCCTGAATAACTTTGTGAGAAATCGTTGAAAATGTTGCAATGCAACATCTATGCCTCTCAGATGTTATATCTGAGATATATGCCTGATTGCACTTGTAAATACAGATAAATGACCTCTAACTCCTTGATGTGAAGATTATCTGAGGTTATGCACACATTACAGGTGTTTTCATTACCATGCGATTCTGGTCATTCACAGTTGCCTGTGAGGGATCAATGCAATGTATATACTTGCTACGTTTCATATATTAGCTGTGTGACGTTCTGTTGTTTCTAAACCAATCAGATTAAGCAAAAATGCCACGTATTTAGTGTGTAAAGAGTCTTAGAATCGTGTACTAATGAAATTGCCTGTAAGTCATTTCTGAAGCAGTACACATGCTGCAGGAACTACATTCTATCCTGAAGTACACATTTCCTGCATTCACAGAAATGTACGTCATTTTGAGGGGTACATTTCAACAAGAAAACACCCATGCCAAATGTAGTGTGCAGTACTGTACTTAAAATACCCAGACTCAAAAGAGGCCAGGAATTCTGAGCTTCTAGGAATTTTTGTACTACTTAAAAAAGAAACCCCTCTCAACCTCTAAGACACATTTTTCTTTTTTTTTTTTATAAAAGTAACATCCATTTGTTTTCTTGGCACTTTTTCCAGGCACTTTCCAGCTGGTATTAATTACTCTTGGAAAAAGAGAGGGAAAGAAAAAAGAGCATGAAATAAAAGAGGAGGAGGAGAAAGAAAAAGGAAGATAATACCAACATAATAGAAGAGAGAAAAAAGTTATAAAAATATTAGATATTAGAATAACCCTCCCGAGCAGAAACGTAAATCAAACCTTTCACTACGTAATTATTTAGGTTAGAATCAAACGTTGGGCCAAACAACGTATGACAAAGGTAGGGCAAAGGTAATTTCCAAACGTTGCACTCAGATGGAAAACCAAACGTAGGCCGCAACCTTAGTAAGAGGTTGGCAGATAGTTAGTTTTATAGTTTGGCCTAACATTTGAGTCACACGAAAGTCATACCTTTGGTTGAGAGGTTGGAAGAACGTTTGGTTGTAACGTTTGGCTAAACGTGTCGGTCATACATAAGTCATACCTTTGGTTGAGAGGTTTGAAGAACGTTTGTCTATTACGTATGACCATACCTTTGATTCATAGGTGTGTCGAACATTCATTTGAGAGGTCTTTAAAACCTAAGACTATTACGTAAGTCATACCTTTGGTTGAGAAGTTTGAAGAACGTTTGACTATTACGTATGACCATACCTTTGATTCATAGGTTTGTCGAACATTCATTTAAGAGGTTTTTACAACCTTAGACTATTACGTATGACCATACCTTGGATTCAGAGGTTGATCAAAGGTATGGTCGCACATCTGGAAATACGTAAGTTCCAAGGTTTCTCCAACGTGTTTTTGATATGTATGGACAACGTTTGAAAGTAATGTTCAGAACAAACGTCTGATCATACGTATATGCCAAAGGTTTGTTGAAGGTTTGCACAAAGTTGCAGAACCTGGGATCCTAAGTCTCAGAGAGCCTTGTAGCGCCATCTATTCCATACCTATTCCAATGTATCTGGTAACTTTGATATTATAAAACCTCCAACAGGATGCTTGCTGGTGATAATTGGATGAAGCCATAAAGAAATAGTAGCTAAACCAGTACAAAAAGTACCAAATAAATATCTCTTAAAATATGAAAGATTAGATAGGCCAAAAAAAAAGTCGGAAGTACTGCTCAATCACAAACAAGCAAGAGAGAATCAGCTGAGATCGGAGTTGAACTGAGCCTACTTGCATCGGAATGCCACCTATCCAGCAGGCCATTTGGATTGGGATTTTTCCAACTCTTCAGAGTTGCAGTATTAATCCCTTATAAGGTAAGTGAATTTTGATATTTTTTTAAAATTTATTGTAGTCCTTAAATGGACTGTAGACTGCTTGGTAAAACAAGGAAGAAAAGTCTGCTAATTTTGGAGCCACCTTCAGTGCTTGCTGCCTGGCTCTCTCTATCTCTCTGTTTTTCTCTTCTGTCTTCACTGCTTTAATTCATGTTTTCTCTTTGCAGATCTCCAACAAAAAATTCACCAACCACCCATCCCCTCAAGAACTAAAAAAAAAATTCCCCCCCCCCTAAAAAAAAATTCTTGCAGTAAAATCTTATGAGAGCATTCTTTATTCAACCATAAAGAGGGCCAAAATTCAAGGGCTTTATTTAATTCAATTTATTTTTTCTGAGGGGGGCATGGCAGGCCGGGTGGCTGGGTCCGCCTGAAGCAATGCAGCAGTCCCCCGGGCCCCTCCGAGCGCTCCGCCCCTGGCCGGCGCCTCCCTAATACAGTGAATCCACATCTTCAAGATCGCCGATTGACATCATGATTGCGAAGCATACACACCAGCTAGAGTCCATCCGAATGGGTCATTTAACTTATATACATCCTATAATCAATCGGCCATGGTTAAATAAACTTTTCCGGTAGTATAAATGATGTTCTAGACCGATATAAGTCTAATACACACGAGCGATGGTCAGCAATGGCCGCCTCCTCCCAATTCTGCGCATGCGCAAGAACTAGCGCGCTGGGCTGGCCTGCCACGCCTGACGCCCCAGAGGCGTATAACGACCGATCCTTCAACGTGGGGGGTACGTAGTGAAAGGAGGTTGGAGAAATACGCATTATTTACGATATATACGTACGTAGTAATCTCGTAGCCGCTGTCGACAAAATACGTAGTTTTGCAACGTTGGGTCCGATGTGGATAGGAGGTTTAATGCTACCTTAGACCAACGTTCCTCAAAGGAAATTGTCCACAAGGGAACCCATCAGAAAATCGCTTTTGATGCATGGTACTGCAAATAGCACTAAATGCTGTCAAAACAAACGATTGTTTTATATCAAAAGCACATCTCTATTGAGAATATTTTCAGGTGTTCTGGATGACTTATAGAATTCCATGTGCTGGGGGACAAGAGTAAAGTGTTCAAAGAAAACCCACATTTGAATTAGAAGATTGGCTATTACCTAGATACAGAAAAATCCTTTCCCAAGAAGGGTTATTGGGAGGCAATTAATTAACAGAAAACGTCAAGTTTGATCAGCTGATCTTCAGTTCTCTTGAGCGAGTTGAAGAGAATTAAAATGACAATTAAGATAACATCATCATGCCAAATCATGCTAAATTATTTTATAACTGCCATTATTAATTCCGTTGAAAATGCGTAATGCAATTTGGTTTGTTCAGCATTTGAAATAATAATGGAGAGCTGATTTTAGGCCTAACAAAAACATTAATTCTATCGGATCTATCCTCCAATTTTTACCTTTTATCAAATAAATATGAAACAATAAGCGATATTTGAGAAAGTTACATCCCCAGAACAAAACAACTAATGGGATGGCAAAAAGGCATTATGGCACAGACATAAGTCACAGAGTACCAAAAAATATATTAGATAAACAGCGCCTGTCTGTTCTCGAAATGACAAATAAATGAAGCACCTGTGGAAGCTCGAATTGAGTCTTCCATAGGTCTGGCATATTGAGCCATTT
Organism: Platynereis dumerilii; assembly: GCA_026936325.1. Classification (NCBI taxonomy): domain Eukaryota; kingdom Metazoa; phylum Annelida; class Polychaeta; order Phyllodocida; family Nereididae; genus Platynereis; species Platynereis dumerilii. Next base: position 115,710 of record JAPTHN010000077.1, read on the forward strand.
CCAGAAATACTGAAAGGTCAGCCAGAGTAGATTGTAATTCCAACCCACAACAGAATGACATTCTGGGCTCAGAGGCATGCCTTTCACCACTGGACCATAAGATATTGCCCATACTGTGGGCCATACAGCCACTGGGTGTGTTGATTACCAAAGGTCACCTGTAAGTGGTGGTTCCTAAAATATTGCATGTGGAAAACTAACTGTAACCCAATAATGATAAGGTGTGTGATGTCAAGTTTGTCAGACAGAGTAACTTGTTAGGTCAGTCAGCCATGTAGTCAAGCAATCGACCAGTTGCTAATATAGGGACTTTCAGTCACTGGCAGTCAGAAAAGATGAGTTGTTGAGAAGCCAGCTATCAGTTATTTTAAAAGATGGAAGTAAATCAGTGCTCTGTCAGAATCTGTCTGGTTGGTTGTTTGTCTTTTTCGAAGGAGGAAGGGAGGAGGAAGGGAGAGAGTGAGGAAGGAAGCAGGGATGGGAGGGAGAGAGGGAAGGAGGAAGGGAGAAAGGAAGAAAGGGAGGGAGAAAGCAATGAAGGGAGGGAGGAAGGAAGAAAACAAGGATTGGAGGGAGGAAGGAAGCAAAGGATGGGAGAGAGGGAGGAAGGGAGAGAGTGAGAGAGGGAATATAAGGGAGAGAGGAAGGGAGGCAAGGAGGAAGGGAGGAAGGAAGGCAAGGAACAAGGGAGGAAGAAAGCAATTATGGAAGGGAGGAGGGAGGGAGGGCGGGAAGCAGGGAGGGAGAAAGAGAAGAATGAGTAAGGAAGAAAGGAAGGAAGCAAGCAAGGTACTTGAAAGAAGCAAGGAAGAAAGTGGGGTAGGTTAGATGGATGACTATAGCTTTACTTCCTCCCTGTATTCATGCAATTGGTAAGTCGAATAGGTCGACAAACAGCGAACCAAAGAATGATCGAAACTGCTGTACAACATGGGTCCACAGCTGGATCGAACCCGGGACTCTGCCATCAGCAGCCCAAAGCACTACATGTTTAGCCATAAGTCCAGAGGGTAGAAAGAAAGAAAGCATAATATCTATCCACCTATCTGTCTGAGATGATATCTATCTACAATGTATACCTATCTAGTCTGTCTGGTAAGCAGGAGTTTCAAAATCATCTCCATCTTCTTACCTACCTACTGAGCTTACCTATTGACCACCTGCAAACACTGCTTACCAGACCCAACCTACCTACTACTCCTAGCTGTTCAATATATCCTACCCACTTTTCGTACATTTTCCACAACTCATTCATCCAAACCAAGAATAAGAGAAATTGAGTATTTCAGCAAAACTGCATAAGCTGATTAAGCAATGTCAGGTTCCTACCTAACAAATGCCACATGCTTCGGGTGTTCAAACTTCGAAGCAAATATTTTGAGAAGATCTTCTTACTTTGTTAAAAGGGTTGCTTTTCTTGCCCCTCCTATTTCCTGGCTCACCACTTTCTACTGACAACTGAATCTTCTGGTTTATCCTCACTGGGTTAAGGATGTAGCATTTATAATGGAATAAGGATATCAAATGGAAGAGTTGGTTTAGAACTCTCAAAGAAACAGAGACATCTGACTGATCAGTAGGGCCTGCCTTCATTTGATTACAGCAGAAGTGTGTGGGTATTCTGGTGAAGATCAGAAATCAAAAGAAGTGTACATAAGAAGTTCAAAAAGGTGACCATGGTGCTTTCTGAGAAGTGTTTAAAATATTTACATGATATAGGCATATGGAAACAACTATAATGGAAAAGATAGGAACATACCTTTTTTGTCAATTTGTCTGACAGTTCAAGATTTTGCAGGCTTTAATCAAGTTTCTTTGCTTCAGTTGTCTGTGTAATTTGTTAATTTGATAAGAATAATAGAATCCAAACTTTCTAAACAAAACTCAAATAAACCCCCTTAGGCCTCCACTTGGGTGTCAGGAAACAAAAAGCCACAACCATAGGAGTAGGATTCTGACTGCAACATCAGTGGTTACTGGAAGCAATCTGTGGCTTTTTTACCTGTTGTCTGAGTAGGCTAGACATCAATTCAATGACTAGACTAAGAAGGGTATTGTGGGGGCTTATCAGCTTATGGGATTTACTGAACTTCAACCCAGTCAAAACCTCCTCACTGAGTCCTCAGAACTGTCAGCCAACCTACAGGCTCCACAATGTTGCAAGATACCTCTATAAGTATTCTAAGATGGCTTTACAAAATGTTGCAAGAAGGCTACAAATATTACAAGACTGTAAATTTTGTAAAAGTTCCACAATGTCTACAAAGGTTGCAAGATAGCTCCGTGTGCAAATGTTACAAGAAGTGAAGATGATGTCTACAAAGGTTGCAAGAGACTTCACAAATGTAACAAGAAGATTGTACAAAGTCACGGGAAATCTCTGAATAATCCAAGAAGACCCTACTAATGTTCCAAGAAGACCCTACCAATGTTCCAAGAAAATTCTACTAAAGTTCCAAGAAGATTCTACCAATGTTCCAAGAAGATTCTACCAATGTCCAAAAAAGACTCTACTAAAGTTCCAAGAAGACTACCAATGTTCCAAGACTGCAAATGTTCCAAGAAGACAACCAATGTTCCAGGAAGACTGTACCAATGTTCCAAGAACATTCTACCAATGTTTCAAGAAGACTCTACCAATGTTCCAAGAAGACTCCACCAATGTGCCAAGAAGACTCCACCAATGTCCAAAGACAGCAAATGTTCCAAGAAGACTACCAATATTCCAAGAAGACTCCATAATTATCAGAAGTCCAAAAAGCACTCAAACAAGACTTTAGTAATTAAACCAGCAGACTCCACCTCCCGGCTCCACCTTTCCTAATCTCAATGAGTTTCATGGAATCTTGCAGAACCAGAAGCAGAAAGTTCTGTGGAAATCTTTGGAGTAATCTCAAGCACACTTTATCACCAGTGGAGTGCATACATGCAGTGTCCTTGGCAAACTCAAGAGGTGTTGATGAATTATCTGCAAATAAGTCTGCAAATACCTGCCACAAGGTGCAGCTTGGGTGTCTGAGAGTGTTATCAGCACGTGCCAACCACGTGTTGAGGAGGCTGGGTTTCCACCAGTGGTGATTGGTGTCATTCTGGGCCATTTTGAGGGTTATTGGTGTCAGTTTGATGGGTATTGGTGTCCTGTTGATTGGTTTTGGGTGTCAGGCTGATGGTATTGGTGTCATTTTGATGGTACTTTGTCAGGGCTTGTCTTTCACCAGTAATTTACTCATGATGGTAATGCCCTGATGATCACTAATGAGACTAGAATGACAATATTGATGATGCTGCTATCATGCAGGATGTGACTTATCATAATCATTTGGCCACTTGGCCTTTCCCTACACTCTAAAAAATTTCAGACAAAATTGGTTTTTTAGATTCAAAATGGTTTTTTGAAAAACCAAATTTCAATGCAAAAAACCAACATGGATTTTTTAGAGTGTAGTCTCCACAAGTCCTCCAGCATGGTGAGATGGTTGTATATACACAGGCAGTTTCAGAGAGGGCATGACCCCTATATACCTCATCTTACTGCCCACTGAGGGTCTTGTTGCCCTTTTACCTTCAAGTGGACCTCCTAGGGGGTGTGATGCCCTCTTTGCTAAAAAGGGCACGAGAGGACATTATGATTAGGGCCTATGTTTAATCATAACATTAACTAGAGTTCCTATGGAGATGGAGCTGTCATAACAAAAAGATAGCTTCAAAAAAGTTTGAAACATTTGTTGTTGTCTTGTGGAGAAACTTCTGTTGTTGTTACTAAAAGTTCTGATATCAGCCTTTTTCTGTAGAATAGTGCTGCAGATCATTATAATGAACCCTATAGCTGCCTTGAATTTGGCCACAAACAGAAACATCATATACAACATCACTATACCCTGGTTCCATCCATAAGCTTATAATTGACATGTTGCATTTTCCCCATATATGTGGCATCTTTTACTTTGTCCTGCATAGGTACCAAGAAATAGAAAGACACAGAGTTGTGCACAACCAGCAAAAATAGCAACGTTCGCCACAAGGATGGATGGATGATTGGGGCTTTACGTCCTGTATTTATGCACTTGGTAGGCTAATTAGGACAGGAGGAGGACACAACAATGAGGTGAAGGAAGATTGAAACAGCCATCCAACATAGGCCCAGGTGACCCAGCAAGAGCTTGATTCGAACCCTGGACCCAACGATTGGCAGCCCAGCATGCTACCACTAGGCCCAGGTGACTATGCCAACATAGGCCCAGGTGACCCAGCAAGAGCTTGATTCTAACCCTGGACCCAGCGATTGGCAGCCAAGCATGCTACCACTAGACCACCCCCCCCCCCGGTCACCACAAGGAGAATTCCCATATCATCATCATAATCATCAGCTTCAGCCACCATCCTGATGGCATCCACACACAAATTCAACTCAAGTATCATTCAAGGAGCATCAACACAATGATTGGAGCATCATTCTGCATGTGTATACCTGTGAGTGACACAGGCTCAATTCCCAAGCAGCTTGAAACTCTGCATTTGTTTGTGTCTCGAACCTGGGACCCAGACGGTGGGGTTAAAGAGAGGTCATGGAGCATATGGCCACCAATCAGAGCACTGCTGCCACTGCATAGATTTTTTGGTTGGAAGCAGAATGCTGCAGAAGTGTAAAATAACTTGAAGGAAACTTAGCATGTAAAGATATGTTGCAGATTACCTCATCATATGAATGTGGTGGAATATTCAAATAAACCAAAGCAGCTTAAAAGTAACTTTACTAATTCATCAAAGTAATTATCTAGAGTCACTTGTGTCTTGAGTTCAAAGTTAAATAGAACAACTGAACCAATTTATGATCAGTTAGTCTTCTATTCCATCATGTTAAGTCAAATGAAATCAGATCATACATGTACCAGATCAATATGCAACCCATACTGATTATGGGCAAGAGAAAAATTTACATTTAAAATCTCGATAATTTTACTTTTAAGGAATTTTACATCAGTCAAAATAAATTTCTGATTTTAACTTAAAAAGAGATGTTATAGCAATTTCATAAATAAATATAACATGAATTGGTATGTTTTTACAACTAGTTCTTTGAGTAAACACAAAATTCACTGAATATGAAGATGATTTTCTGCTCAAGCAACTCAACATGTTTTGCCCAACAGACCAACGTGTGCCTCTCTCAGAATGTTATTCTAACGTGAAAACTTGTTTTCTCAACATCCCGATTCTATCTTGAGCTCTTTTGAGTTTCTGGGAGTCACAAGAACTAAGAAAACAAGAAAAGAAGTTTTAACAGAAAAATGAAGTTCTATTTACTAGAAATAGCCCAATGAGTACCCACAGGTGATGTTATTTTAGAAGAGCAAGACAGGAAGAGGTATAACTTGCCCATTCAGCTTTATTCACTTGTAAGAAACTAATATTTTCACATCAGGTATAGACAACAATCCATTGACAAAATCATGTGGTACCTGAAGAGTACCAGAGAAGTTCAAGCTTAAGCCAAAAACATGTTTTTAAAATTTGTTCTTGAGAATTTTTATTTCCAGAATTTTTATTTCCATCAAACTTCAGTTTTTGGAGATTTCTGGTATAAATTATACATTCTCAGTCAGATTTTCAAAAACTTTTCCAGTAAATATCCAGGTCAAGTAAAATTTCAACAGTAATAAATATGGCAAAAATATCAAAGCTAATAAAAACAAAGGATCTTACATAGAATAACCTATATTTTTTCATTAACAAAATCATATAGTATAACAATATCTTTGACCAAAGATTTGTTCCTATGTCTCTTTCTGCTTGTGGCAGTGCTAAAGTTTCCAGATCTCTGATGTTGACAAGTCCTGTCATCTGCCACTTTTCAGCTCTAAGTGTTAGAATGAATGTGATAAATTACGTTGACTTTTGACACCCATCTGGTTATAATTTAGCCTATCATCATGGGAAGATCAGAACAACAAAGTCTGAGACCATCTTAGACTTCCTTGGTCAGACCCAAACCAATACAGCTGTCCAAAAGATCCAGGGATATTTTTGAAAATTAATCAATGGACTAAAATAACTGATAGCTGAGTGTCAGTGGTAAACTGTGAAAGGCTAATCAGGACAGGAAGAGGACTGCAGCATTTGGCAAAGGAACACTGCTGCTGCTGTCCAATATAGGTCCAGGTAAAGGTAATCTGACAAGAGTTGGCATTGAATTTTGAACCAGACACCCAGCGACTGGCAACCCAGATCTCATTACCAATTAAGCTAATATGACAACCAACTCAAATCTTCTGCAATTTCTGGTAATCATAATTATCATAAACATTTTTCCCAATGAGGTTTTTGTGCTGTGGTTACTTCTGACTAATTACATTTCAGACTTTTCTCCAGTTTCTAATGTCTGTGGTGAGCTCAGTAGCTAACCTGCAACAATTTAGGCTCTCTGGATATTTAGCTTGAAATTGATTCTATTATTGCCTAGAGGATTTTGGAGATGATTATTAACCTGTCAGTGATAAGTGCCAGTAACAATTAAGAATTTTTTCTTGGAGGTTCCAAATAATGAATAACAATTCACAAAAGAAGCATTCTATAGCATGCTTTTAAACACCTGGCATCAATTAATGCCTGTGGTTTATCACAATTTTAAAGGATTTTTCAATTTCTTTTTGTTTATCACACCGAAGCAGACATTTATTATCATAATTAGGCAAGGAATTAAGCTGGGGATGTCAGGTATTTAGGAAAACACCATCTGAAGCATTAAGTTTCACCTATTAAATGGGATGTTTTGAAACTAAATTACTCAGTACGTGAATAAAAAAGCCTTGGAATCATCGCATTACAACAGTTTTACATTCAGATGGCTTATTTTAGCCAAAGTTCTCTTGAAAATCTCTAGGCCAACCTTTCTTCAGACAGAGAGATGTCTCATGGATTGTGCCATGGTCTCTCATCGCCGATATAATGTCAGAGCACTGAAATTGCCTCTGTGGCCTCATTGGTACAGTGCCTACAAGTTAGACCATAGCGCATCTCAGGTATCAGGTTTGCATCCCGCTCCCGGCACTACACAACAGGGTGAACTCTCTGCGCCTCGAAATGGCTGCGAATCCCGGGTGCCATTGACCTCATCAGTCCTTTGTTCGCAGAGTTCGGTTAAGTCTGAATACGGGATGTAAGGGACACAAAACAATCATTTCATAAATTTGTCACATATTCAACATTTATCGACATCGCACGACTAACTTGAAAGTTTGAGTTGACTTTCTCGTGTAATTTATTAAGGCACCATATAACCTACATGATACAGGAAACTCAGTACGAGCAAGCATGTCCCAGGTATTTTTCCATCTCGTGTACTTTTTTGTATCAGGTACTAGAAAGTGTCGACGACAGGACCAGTATTTTACAGCCAACTCAAAAGAAACAGCTGTACGCCAGACCTGATAGTTGAGACTGTAGTACTGCACAGCACACAAAAAACATGTACCTTGGAGATGTTTTCTCCTGAGGGTTATAATTACTCCAGATGTCTGGGTACCTCCAAGTACCTGTTGTACAAGTAATGTATTTTCCTTGCAAGGTATAGTATTACTGCTCTGACTGCCAATATTAAGAATTAAGAAATATGAGAAATAATTGTATTGATGATAATGATTATGCAAGAGACTGGATTTATTGGTATCCTTTTCTGTAGTAGGTACAATAATTACATCAACCCTAACTGCTAGCCATTTTGTCAGTTCTGTTTTCCTCAGTCTGTCACAAATCTAGAGAAATATGGAATTCTATCTAAAATCGCTCAAAATTCCATTTCATCAAACATAAACTCTCATCTTCAGCTCCAGTAATCACCATCTTCTTCCTCTTTCTTCTTCTTCTTCTTCTTGTTTTTCTATATTTTTGTAATTCGAAACTTCCTAAAGTTTCCCTGCTGCCACAGGAAATGATAACCCCACAAATATAACCACAAATGATCCAGCAAAAAGATAGAGCTATTTGTGTTAACCCTGAAACACTAAACAATCACAGTTATGGGAAGGTGAAACAACACTCAGAAGTATAATATATTGCTGGATGAATCTGGGGGTAAAAATGATAGAAATGCTAGGAAGGACAGCAGGAATTCTGAGCTTGTTCTGGAAACCCCAATCTTTACCCTGGGGTGCAATGATGGGGTGCAATATGGGATGGGGCCTCCCCTGTTACATAATGTGTTCTATGGTCTGAGCTTCTGTTGCTCTCCAGTGTTGGTCTGGGGTATTTAGCAGCTTCACAGCTGTTCAGCATGTTAAATTGTTAAGCTGTTGAGGATGTATTGGGCAATGTTGCTAATAGTAATGACTCTTAGACAATGTTATGTTGTTGACTTGTTAATGAGGCCAGTGGCACCTTTGGTATGGGTTGTTGTGGTCAGTGGAGGCCACTTGAAAGACTAGGTTAGTGGAGTAATGATTGTATTGTACAATTTGTACATGGAGATCTCATCGAAAGTCTTGTAAGGTAGTACAATGCATTGCAGAAGGCTATATGAAAAGGTCAAAACAATGCTTGATGTCCTCTCGATCCTAGTCTCAAAATTGCCCTCTTTTAAATGTTGACAAGCTCCCAAAACTAAAGACTGACTATTTTCTCAATTTTCTATTACATGCATTCCTGAAATAGATATAAAATATATTCATGATTGCAATTTCAAAGAAACTGACCTTTTTCATGACTTGACTTTTTTGTGTTTAGCAAAAATATTTCAAAAGAGTTGTTAAAACTCTATTGGCATAGCCCAATGTCAATTTTCCAATTTCAAGTGACACTTTGTATATTTACCAATTTCTCAGTTTCACTATCACTTTGCAAGACACAAGTCACATCACTGGAGCAATTAGCAAGGGTCTTTCACCCCCTGACATTAGGTATACTATTTGTTTACTTGTTAAGCTTTCAGTTGTTATTATTTTCTGGCAGGGGATGGCTTCAGAATGCCATGGATGTAGGAATACATAACTAACACAATTTACATAATGTGCTTACATAGCTCATACTGTTCACAATTTGGGCTATTCTGCATTAAGTCCTATTGCATGGAATGTATACACAGTTTACATTAGTTGTCATACTTTGGCACATGACGGTAGGGATCATTATACCCTGACCATAACTATGGATCTGTGTATCAGCTCTTTGTTTTTTAGCCCTTCTATGATTGGCTGATTCCAAAAGTGACCTATTTTCTGTCCAGATGAAGTTAGCAAAATACCTTTGAATTTACCAAATACATGTAAAGACAACTCTATTTGCCTTGGTCTGTGGTTAAAGGGACGCAAATCAACGGGCGAGTAATCCAGATTTGCTGGAAAAAGGACAAGAATGCTCTAAAAGCAATTTTTTTTCGAAAGGTTTCACTCTTTTTTGTTCTCACCATCATAACACTGCCTGATACAATGTAAAGATGCTGAAGGTTTTTGTGTTTTTGTCTTTTGTGATTAGCACTAAGTTCTCACAAAATGTTTTTACAACAATTGATACGAACCTTTGAAACAATACAATGACTATGATAATTTCTGACAATATACATTTTTGCAAATTTCCATGACTATCTGGTTTTAGGTGATTCATATAGATCACCCATTGTAACAAGGAGTATTAGGCAGGCCTATACCAATACATGCAGCCTATTTGTTCTTATGACCACCTTATGCTATATGTGTTAAAATGTGTCAGGGCAGAGAACCTTTGGTGAATTCTTTAGATATATACAGCAAGTGGCTATGTGTCTTCGTCCAAAGTGTCTAAAGATGTTTTCCTGAGTATGTGATGTCTACAGTCTACTACAGAGTGACTGTTTATAAGAAGGATGCACCCCAGTATTGTTGATATTCATCATAAGGGTTATCTCTCCAACCCTTTCCTGGGGCAAGTGGGCCACTTCAGGGTCGTGTGGGCCTTTGGGTACCCCAGGAAGGGTATCTTTGCTACCCCAAAGGCCACAGAACCCATAAAACCCCAATAATCATCATCACCATGATAACTAATTGACTCAGACAAATGTGTTACCACAAGTATGTGTTACCAGTAAGTTATACAGCCTCTTACAGGTGGTTGTAGTGTGCTGGTGTAACATGTTCAAGGTACGGTTGATCACCACTCCATAGAAAAAGGTTAAGACCGAAGCCTAAGGTAGGTATATTACCTGCCATGGTTGGATACTGGGATGCTAATCACCGGGAAAGGTTTTCAAATTCAGGCCCGAGCGACTCATATCAACTAGCCGGATTCTTTATCCGGTACCAAAAGCCAAAAGGATCTTTTTTCTCACTGCTGTGCTACTGTGGCCCTTGCCTGTCCTTTAAGCCTTCTTAGAGAAAACAAAGTAGTGCCAACACATTCATCATAGGAATTGGATAAATATTGTTGGAAAAAATTCCCAAAATAGTTTAAACACTTGGTTATAAATTAAACCATTTGCAAATTATTTTCTACATCTGAGAAATTATTAAGGCAAATTAACTTTGAAAATAAAAAGAAATTTCAAAAGATTTGAAAAAAAAAGTTATTTATAAGAAGCAGAAATAACCAGAAAAATGTCCAGGGGGGCATGTATCCTTCATATTTTAAACACAAATAATTCAAATAAAACTTCTAATAGGCATCCATTAAATTGCATGGATACATTTTCCAAAGTCATGTTTAGAAAATAGAAATATATCTTAAACAGATCTTTTTGTCACATTTCCAGCACCAATTATCACTGATTACAAGAGCAGAAAGTCACCACAGAATTATTTTTACATTGCCACAAGATTGCCAATACATCAAAATTATTCAGAAAATGTAGTATTGTGTACATACATGTAAACATGTGAATGCAGACAAGGAGTCATTTATTGTAATTGATATATTTTTCAAACCTCCTGAGTAATTACATGGCACGTTGCTTGTTCACAGGTGGTCTGTTGATGGTGAATTAAATGTGTTCATTTTTGTCCAAATGACATATGGATCCTGTTACTCTTGGTGGTGTTTCCAGTTTTTATAGAAACAGTGTAAAACTTGGCAGATATTTTTCATGACACACAACTCAGGACTCAAGATATTTTATTCCTTTCTGAAACTGTATGTTACAGCAGGGCTTTGGAGTCGGGTGATAAGTGAACCGACTCCCGACTCCCGACTCCCGACTCCTTCAGCTTTCTGAAAAGTGACTCCGACTCTGACTCCTTGGGTCTCCTGAATTACGACTCCGACTCTAGACTCCGCTTATCGGCATTATTGCACATAAACATTACATGGTTAACAGAGAAGAAAAAGTCATTCTACAAAGTTTTCATAGGATTTGTACATGAGTACTTGCTTAGGAAATTTTTACGTAAAATTTGAGATTCATTTCACATTTTTGTAACTGAGTTTTTGTAAATTATATTAATTATTTGTAGGAGTCAGGAGTACTATAATTTTTGACACCGACTCCGACTCCACCTGAAAATCAAAGTTCAACTCAGACTCTGACTCCACCCAAAAACCTCCGACTCCACAACTCCCAACTCCGACTCCCGACTCCGACTCCAAAGCCCTGTGTTACAGTGATATAAATTGTATAAAAAAAGAGGGAGGTCAACCTGTGGTAGCGGTGCAGACTCTTTGCTATTTTGCTGATATAACCAATTTTTTCCTAGAAAATCATTTTCAACATGTTCAATGGTTGCCAGACCAATTCGTAACTTCTTTGAGATCATGGGGGAAAATTACGGCAAATAAATCAAACAAAAATAAACCCAGTTATCGTAAACTCTGCGCGAGTGTTTGACAGTGTATACGTGGGTTTTCTACAACATATCTCACAGGAGACCAAGTATGAGACAGGTATGAGACAAATGTCAGTTACCTTTACTTTTTGCTCTTTTTAAATGACACATTCCACTTTTTAATAACCTTTTTGTTACAGTGGTTTTTCCCCAACTTTTTTCAGCTTTCTAGCTGCAGTTTCTGCCAATTCAATAGGTTTTTGCTACTTTTCCAATTTCTAGTATTTGCAATCATATTTTTTTCACAACAACTTCTTACTTTTGATCAACTTTTTGGGAGCCTTTCAAACTGTTTTTTTTTTCTGGTGGCATGTCTTATCTTTTTTCCCAAGCTTTATCCTACCCATCATACTGTTGACATATGCTCATGGTATGATAAATACTTAGGTGGAACCTGTCAGAAATATGATCCAGCCTGAAATTCCAAACTATTACCACTATCCATTTCACAATGTGGCCACCATATATAGAGACAACTTGGGGCACAAAGGTGAATAGAAACCATTCATTATTAGCCAAGTAACATATGCAGGAACAGTAGTCAGGACTCAAGAGTATACATCACTAGCTCAGGAACACATAGGCTAAGACATAATTGTGCAATTGTAAGAGTTTTGAGAGTATCATATCAAAATATTTGATTTCACATGCAAGTCATTTTGAAGGGCATGCGACTGATGAGAGTTTAGGCAGCATCGTCCATACAAAGTTCAGTCAGTTTGCAAATACGGTTATTCAATGAATAGCTATTTGCATATGAGGCCCAAATCATCAATGCTTGAAAACGCCAAGTTAATGAAAGTTATATCTGTTCTCTTTTTACCAGACAGAATTACACTTCTTCTTTCACGTGCTGCTGAAAAAAATACTAATTTGTTTTAGCTGTACCTTCTGAAAATCACAATTGCTGTGCTGATTTTAAAACTGATAACACCACACAGCAACATTATTTCTTATTTTTACACCAACTCCACATCAACAGTTTCCTTTTCCACTTTCTAAACTAACTTTTTTTCGAACTGCTTACCATGTCACTTGAAAAGGTATTGAAATAGTATACCTTTTAAATTTGCATAAATTACAGGCCATTGTGTCAATGTTTTTCTATCAAAGCTTTTCTCTGCTGTAATGTCAGTATCGACTTTCAACCACAACTCCTACATGTCTGCAATGGATATATAGATCTACACACTGTTGACATTTTCAGTAAAATTGGAAGTCTTGTTGAGCAACTCTCCTGAATCAGGATTAATTTCCTACTTGATCTTCAGAAGATGAGGCACTGGTTGAGATTTACTTTCAACTAAATATATATCGTGTTAGATGAAACAATAACTTTTTTGTCAACATTTCGTTAATTATTATAATTTGCGGTAAATTTTAATTTTTCAAAACATAAATGTTACGAAGACAACAGCAGGGTTTATAGAGGTCCGCCAAGAAATTATTCTCCAAACTGAATTGCACACAGGACCTTCAGAGGTGAGCAGAAGGTTTAGAACTTAACCACTGAGCCATTCAGTTGCATAATTTCCAGAAATTAATTGCAGCAACCGACTCTTCCGATAATGATATTCGCTGCACATCTTCATAAACCGTAGAATATGTATTATTTAGTAGGTCACATTACATATTCACAACAACCACAAGCTAATAGTTGCAAATGCCACAGTCAAGTTGTACAGTGAATGACTGAATGTTACCACAATTTAACTTTCACAAACAGTGGAAGCAACTGATCAAATTTCGCCATTCGATCAATTTCAGACACCTCCCAAAACACCTTTTGGTAATTTCTTTTCAAAGGCCCCTGCAAGCCACACTTCTGACATTCATTATTCAAAGTGTGCTTTGCAAAGAGTCCACTTGGATGTCCTTCCAACAGGTACACACTTGCAAGTCTAAGATTTCAAAACTTTCAAAGCAAATGAAGGACTAAACAGAACAATGCTTGTGTGTTTGATTGTCTCTTTTGTAACAAAGACTTTTGAAATGGGCTTCCATTTTGTTTAGGATGGGATAAGATAGGACAGAAGAGGATAGGATCAGCCAGGATAAGATGGATCGATAGGTTATCAGAATGGTAGGCCTATCTGAAGGATGGATGGATGGATGGATGGATGGATGGTTGGGGCTTTATGTCCTGTATTTTTGCACTTGGTAGGCTAATTAGGACAGGAGGAGGACACGGCAATGAGGCAAAGGATTATAGAAACAGCCGTCCAACATAGGCCCAGGTGACCCGGCAAGAGCTGGATTCGAACCCATGGACCTAGCGATTGGCAGTCCAGCACGCCACCACTAGACCAACCCTCCCCCTCAGCCTATCCGAAGGAATATTGGTGGTATCGACAACAGAAAAACCAAGTATCGGATCACAAGTGAAAAACTGGTATCGGCGAAATACCAGTCCATAGGGCGTTATGTTCTGTATTTCTGCATTTTTCAGGCCATGAGGACTGACAGGCCCATCCGGCCACGGTAATGAGGCGAGACGAATCTGGCATGCACATTCGATATATCGAAAGATCCACGTTGACATAGCATTCACCTGTATTTAATCCTCAAATAAAAACAAATTATAACAATATTGCAATAATACCAAGCTAACTTTGGACATATAGTCAGGTCCACTGTGTAATTTCGTTGGAATTTCGTGGAGAAATTGAAAACTATACATTTTTGGAAAGCTTAGAGTTTAAGCAATCAGAAAAACAATGTTTCCATTTTTCCTGATTAATTCATGGCGGCCATCTTGGATTCAAAATGGCTGCCGTGATAGAGGTTTCTGTCAATAACTCACCTTCTAATTAACATAGAAGTACAATTTAAAGTGCTATACCACCATTTTCTGGGCCAAGGAATCCAATGGTATCAAAATGAATAATCTAGATTCAAGCAGTAACTCATTATGACCAAACCCATCCTTTTTATTAACCGTTTTACAAAAAATAATTAAATGTGATTCAACCGCTAAGTTTTGTTAACTTATGCTCCCATGGTAGAAATGGATTTAATATTTTAGACAACTAAGAAGTTTTTACATATCATCAGCATCACTGTCACCATCTTACACCAAGAGCTAACCAGCTTAAGGATGGCCTGTGGGGCTGGAAGAGTACAGATCTGTCATGTTCGATTTAAGATTTTCTGTTACAGCCATTCTGCAGGGGATCCAACGGAGGATCCTGCAGAGCAATACTGGCTTGAATAAGGCTCTCAGAACATTCTGTCGCAGTGCTCCAAGAGTGGGTGGTAGCTTGTCACTTTCAGCCATATGCTTGCAGAAGAGATGCCAGTTCCCATGTAGTCTTGATATATATTCATTTGGGGAAGTTTGTTCGTTTCTTTGTGTTTTACACTTCTGCAGCACCTTAATGGGCTATGTTGAGACAGGCGATCGCCATGCCCATATGATGATGAGATGAGAAGACTGTGAGTCTGGCACATACCCTATTAATTCAGGGATGTTCATGGTCTTTCAGTTGCCCCAGCATAGAATACTGGATACAACCCACCTCCATTTAATGTCCCATGGGCTCGGACTAAAGTGAGTTCCCGGGGTGAGAGTTGAACCCGCGCCCTCAAAGCCGGTTGACAAGCGCACTTACCAATAAGGCCACGGGGGAACTCATTTGGGGAAGTAAGCAACACAGACAAACCCAGTGTGGCTAGCACAGATTCGGTTACTTCTGCATTCTGTTGGAGCGTGTTAAGTGCACTGAAGACATCTGCATCTTCATGTACACTTGCAGCCAGGTAACTTTGCTTCAGCCTTTGCCTTTTCTGGTCCCATGGTTCTCCATACTAGCTCTATCCTTACATCTTCACAGACCATGGAAATTGATGTCTACTGCAGCAAAAGGTGATAGTTTGCTGGTACTAGCACAAGGATGTCTGTATTGGCGCAAGAAGACCATCTGTAATTTCTCTCAGATCCTACAACTGCCTGGTTGATCCAGAGTGTCTGCTTCCTCATTGCGGTTTAAATGGAAAAGCAAATATGTGTTGCTCCTGGTACGTCCTGCGGAAGAGGTGATGACCAGTTTTTGGGATGCATCATTGAACTCCATAATTTTAGCAAAAAGGACGTTTGTTACAGTCAGACCAAGAATTATTCAGACGCTTGCTGTTTTGTTATTATTTTGAAGGAATTACAAAGTAAGTTATGAAACATGCAGTCAAAAGCATCTTTGGTATTAAATGTAACCTGTCCAATACAAATTTATTGCAAACTGATTCAAAATCGGATGAAAATAGCTAATTTGTCGATTTCAGGAACCAGAAATTATTCAGACACTTTCACAAAGTTGTAGAAAGTGAACTATTTACCGATATTTATCCCAAATATTGCTAATAAACTACCATGGGATCATTGTGGCCACATTGGATGACAGGTGTGATCATCAGTTAAGAAAATTTGGATGAATATGTGAGATAAACATCTGATTCAGTTTATCACATTTTCTTGACTAATGGGCTGAAATCTGTCAGACATCAATTGGAAATATTTCAGAATATCATGAAGTGACAATTGTTAACTGTTCTATCTAAGTAAAATTGAAGTACAGGCTTACTTGAAAAATTTTATGCACTTTGGTATTTTCTTTATTTTTTTTGGCTCCAACCACTCTCTGAATCCTTGCCCATTGACCCACTGCAATCCATCAAATCACTTTTAAAAATAAAATTGCATGGCCTTCCTAAGGTTGTTCACTCTATTGTGTATACAGGATAGCCCATCTATGCCAGTTGTATACAAGTGGTGTGCCATGCTACAACTATAGTGTGCTTTCATGGAGCAATCTCCATTGGAATAGCATTGAGGCCGAAGAAACACATTTTTGCCCGCTTCCCAAATGGAGTTAAAAGTGCCCGATTGAGTTGCTGTTCAGACCATGCATGGAATATAGCTTGAAATAGATAATGAATCTTGCTTTCCGAAAATTTGTTAGGTTTTGGTGCCACATGGACATGTTTTTGTTTTGGTAAAATTGGACAAATAAATACAAAAGCGCACTTAACTTAGTATGCGGTCTCCAATGCTTCATATTGTGACTCAAAGTTTTAAGAATACAATTCTAAGGTAAACTAAAGCAATTTGAATCAATACAATGCATGTTTGAGGTTAAAGAGTGCATGAAAATGTGATAAACTGGACATAATGTTTATCTCCAATATTTATCCTAATTTTCTCAATTGATGGTCACACCTCTCATTCTATGCAGTCATAATGGTCCCTAGGTAGTTTATGAACATTATTTTTACATAAATACTAACAAATGATAGTAAATAGTTCACTTTCTACAACTTTGTTAAAGTGTCTGAATAATTTTTGGTTCACAAAAGTAGCTTTTTTCACAACATTTCTTGCCAATTTGCAATAAATTTGTTTTGTGCAGGTTACATGTGATGCCAAGGATGTTTTCGATTGCATGTTTCATTGGTTTACTTGGTAATGCCTTAAAATAATAACAAAACAGCAAGCGTCTGAATAATTCTTGGTCTGACTGTAGGTCTGCTTTTGTCTTCTCATGTGAAAGGAACCTGCTCATTGGGATATGTTGGATATTTGTATCATCCCGGACCTGATACTGGATTGGCTGTCTTCCTTTCCTTCTATATTCTTTGGTGGCACTTTTCCGAGACTCATCCCTGCATGGTGTCAAACACGAGTATAATCTCATCAAAGTCCTGTGTGAGGCACATCAACCTGTTGTTGAAGCATTCACATAGATTTTTGATTGTTACTATAGTTGCTGGTTTCCTTGCAACTTGGATTCATCTGGTGTATTATATACATTTTATCTACCGGCTCTTGCTCTTCCTGTGGAGTTTCTGCTGCGGACAACTTGCTGAGGTGGTGAGTCAACTTTGATTTGTCCATATTGGACTGTGCCTCTTGGAGCAAAAAGGGCTCCTGGTGTGAGAGTGAATTCATGGTTCCCAGTGGGGTCTTTCTGTTGATGTCTCTGCTGGATCTGGCTAGTACCATTAGTCTGCCATACAAGTCAATTGTTAAAGAGAACTGATAACTCAGTTGTTGCATAGATGATTATTCAATCATTCATCACAACTAACTTAGAGCATCTAAAACTCATAGTGACAAGCCTCTCTCTTGTCGAAGCAGAAAAGTGGACTACAGCTTGAGAAATTCAAGTCAATTGGGAACAAGTTTAATTGAATCTGCACCTACAACTAATCAGGTCCACGTCTCGCGTAATTGTTGGAATTTGGCTGCAG
The DNA here is from genome assembly GCA_026936325.1 of Platynereis dumerilii. NCBI lineage: Eukaryota > Metazoa > Annelida > Polychaeta > Phyllodocida > Nereididae > Platynereis > Platynereis dumerilii. The sequence goes on from JAPTHN010000077.1 coordinate 133,733, forward strand.
TGCATGTGAGTGTAGGCTTCATATAGCACCACTGAGTTCTGAGGAAATGTTGTAGCTTGGTTCCTCACAGTCACAAATGAACAGGCTGCTATAGTCTGATAATGACCATGTCAATTAACATGTTGAATCAATTGTATAAGGTTCAACAACGCCGAGAGTTCATAGCTCTATGATCGTACATATTGCACAATAATTCTTAATAAATTGAGCTGCATTTGTATTAGTTGGCAAGTTGGGGAAAATGATGTTATGTTTCCTAAAAGCATATAAAAAAATTCTGCCACAAATGCGAATGGTATTTACTGTAATTAAAAAAATCATGCTTTTTTGCCTTCTGGAGCTGCAAAATTTACTCAGCATTGTCAGCTTGATCATGTTAAATCATAACTAATAAGTTGAACGGAAAACAGCTGGGCCCCATCTCTGTTTGAGACAAGGTTTACAATTAAACCCAGTCTTAACCTAATTTCACACTGTACTTGTACTATACTGTTTCGTTACTGAAATTGGGTGCTAATAAATGCAGCAAGACAAGTTCTAATACTCTTAGTAGCGTAGGTAGGCATTATTCAAAACTTAAATTCCTGTTAATCTGGTAAAGTTTTATGACGTAGTACTTTTTACCCATAGTAAGGTAATGATTTTCAGCAATGCACAATTTTTCAATTATACAAATGGCTCAATATTTTACTTTTGATATGCCTGAATGCCCGAAATAGTAAAGATGGCTACCCACGCCAGTAAAAGCATGCAACAACCATAATATATCTATTATGATCATCAGTTATAAATGTTGCATATACAGATTTTAAAACAATGTTTTTGGTGGACTCCTATTTTTATAGCTTATTCATGTTGGCTGATAGCTCTTGTTGGTCAGGCTTTATTGGACCTGTATCTTTGGTAAATTCAGCTGATTATGGCAGTACGAAGCAGATTATGCATAATAATATAATGATGCTGCATACGGTATGCAGTATTTTACCCATTTCCAGGTCATTTATGTCCCAATTACGGAAATAATTATGAAGTGACAATATCGGGGAAAATACAGAAAAACAAGTGAAAGTATTGAATTTGGAGGTATATGAAAATTACAGAAAGGGTATGGAGTTTAGAAAGAAGATAAGAACTTTAATGAGAGGATATGTAATCTAGAGAGAAATTATGACTTTAAATTAAAGAGGAGACATTCAAGTCAAGAGAAAGCCTGTTGGAAGTGTCAGTGTGAAAGAAAAGGTCAGTGACTCTGGAAGACTAAATAATTGTTTAGATTAGATTTCGCACTAAAAATTTGTATTGAAGAGAAGTTTGCCAGTAATTTTTTTGGTTCAAATAACCTCATTTCTTTTAACCTTTATTCTTTGGCGACTTACGGGCTGTGCTTTTCATACTAAAGAATAATTAGAAACATTGCTCGAATAGCTGATATAATTTGAGAAACTCAAATTGCATATTGTGCATTGACAAAACTAAAACATTTAGCTCTACCTTGCTAAGGTTGTCTTTGAACAAAAGTTGTTATTTTCATGCAGCAAGATTCCGATGACTAGGCAAATTAATTTATGGTGGCCATCTTAGAAAATGGCTTCCAGAGGTAAAGATTTTAATAGAAAAATTACAAAACATCCTTTAATGAAATTATTTATATTTTGCGTTGTATTCTAGAAATCCTTCGCAGCAATTTTGGGCACCAAAACAGGGCAGTTGAAAAAAAAGGGTATAATCCATAAATTAAAGTAAATTTATTTTATCAAGAGGCTTTTCTCAGCAAAATTGCTATCAATATATGATTTATCATCCTAAATATATATCTTTCTCTTTTGAAAAATGCTTGACAAATTTTACTAAATCAAAATACTTCATTGCAATTTAAGTAAATTGTGACTTTTGTTCTTTATTATTTGAAATTATTCAGTGGAACATATGGATTTTAGAAGTCAGAAATATGGTGGCGTTTCTTGTTCTGTTTAGCTGTTTTTACTGCTGTTGCTTAAAAACACATTGTATTGTAGTGTCAACTAAATATCATTTGCCGGCAGCTCCTGGTTGGGAAGGACGGAGATAATCAGGCAAAATCAGGTCGCCATTTGGATAAAAATGGGGTTAAAGGCATTTTGAATTCACTAAAATGTCAAGAAACCTATTCTAATGAATTTCTCGTGATGGAAAACATATATTTTGATCCAAAGATCGCCGTTCTAGCCCTATTAGGACCAATGATATAGGCAAAAATTGGTTTTGGCGGCCATCTTGGAAAATATCCAAGATGGCCGCCATATTGGACTTGGAGCAAATGGAAACATTGTTTTTCTGATTGATTAAACTCTAAGCTTTCCAAAAATGTATAGTTTTCAATTTCTCCACGAAATTCCAACGAAAGTTTAAATCTAAACGTAGTGGACCTGACTAATACTCATATTGGAAACACCCCTGCACAATTTGCCGGCAAGTTTCCCAAATGCTTGCAGATGGCTGGGTTAGCAGTTTGTCTCAAGTGATGTAGAAGGAAAATATGCTTTGCTTATGTGGGTTGACATTGCAACCCTCCCTTTGTTTTTTATTGCCCTTTGATCATTAAGGGGAGAATGATTCTGAAGGGTTTTGGCAAATCTTTCTGTACTTTTTGTCATGCATAAAAAATGCATGATAGGCATGTCCATATTTCTTGCATTGTTGAGGCCATAAATAGCTTGGTGATATATATACCTGCTATACACAAAGATTATTGTTTGGTCTCAGATTTCCCAGAACATGGACTTGATTGAAGAATATTTATATTTCTAACAAATCGGAGAAAGGTTTGGGAAAAATCAATTATATTTGAATTCAGGGCATTTCTATCCACACAGCTGTAAAATTCTTTAAAAAAAAGAGGAGTACAGAAAATGAACATGTTTTAGGCATTTTAATCAATTTGAAACATCACTTTCTGCCAAATCAATGTATATTATGGATCATAAAGGCAAGTCTATATCTCTAAAATCTGAAACTGTCACACAAAATTAATAATTCAAAACTCACCAAAACTAAAATATTGTTATACACTTCAGGAAAACACACATCTGACAATCCATGACACCATGTCCAATATGAAAAAAATATATATTAAAAAGAAAACGTTATGCAAATGATATGTGATGTGACAGTTGACAAAAGGACAACTATGAATTATTTCTGATATAAAAAAGAAACAAAAGTGCAACACAGATAAAGATCTAATTTATATTCATGCAATATGCATGCCTCTTGCATTTTAGTGACACTGCTGATTTACAAGGTACTAATTTGCAAACATAAACTGCATTGCAGCATAACATCAACTTGAGTTTTTGTTACTGACTTGATAGGTGAATGGAAAATGCAGCCCTCCAACATGGAATTTTAGTGAAGTATTATTGGTTGAGAGAAAGAGGAACCCATAATGTGACACAAACTTTTCAGTAAAGACATTTTATGCGGACTACCAACTTTAATACATCCGAGAAAAAAATGCACATATAGTCATAATTGCTAATGCCATTTCATTTTTCAGATATTTTTTGGTGCATAAAATAATTATGTGCATGCAGTGATTTACAAGTTTCTCATCATAAAAACCACCAGACACTGCATGTTTAAAATCAATACAACCAAGGTATATTTGTACATCATTTGAGATTGCCTGGATGCTCTCAATAATTCACTCTATTTCAATGCATATTCAAATAACAAGTATGCATTTTCATTGATTTTAAGCAATATAATTCATCAGAATCATCACTACCATCCCCATTCTCTGCATGTTTTATGAGTGTTTTTGTGTGCTTAAAAGTTTAAAAACTGAAGAAAAAGAGTTTATTTGAGTAGAAAGTGTACATTTTGAGGTTGCTAAGCACCTGAGGGCTATCCAAACTTAAATATTTGTAGATCTCGAGTGGTATCTAAGGACATAGTAAACTGTAGTAAAGAGTTTGGTTGACATAGTCTTTCTGATGGCTTAGCAAATGGACCTTTGTGTGCTCACAATCTTCAGTCAATGGCACACTGCAAAAGCACTGCAAAAGCCCTGCAAGCACAGCAAATTGTTGGGTTGTTAAGTCCCAGGTAGTTAGGGAACAAAAGAATTATAGTAGAAACTGGATGTAGTAGAAACTGGAAATGCTGGTTTGTGGTTAGGTGAGCAATGGCTTCATGATTCACTGTACACATTGGTGAGCATACAGCTAGAAATTGGGATAGGTGGGCAATAGGACTTTGTGTCCTGTATTTTGCACTGAAACTGCTAAACAGGACAGACACTCAGACAGGTACGACAGAAATGATACAACTTGCACATATCGCAAAGAACGAAATACTGCCATTCCCGTTTAAGCTTCGCTCTCCAAACAGTTATAAAGTTTTAGTTAAACTTTTATGGGAGTCAATTGGAAGATGACAAGTGATTAACCCACTGTCTTCATATCGTTCTAAATGTCTGTCCCATACAAAATGCTGTCACTTTAGCATAGGTTTTACCCCTGAAACATCTAAATAGTTTCACTTTTAATCCACTCAGGTTATAAACTAACACTCAGTAATGTCTTTTAAATCACTTCCAACCTTTCCACCAAACTTTCAGAAAGTTATATCAAAACATTTGAAAAGTTTGGAGAGCGAAGCTTATTAGAGAATGGCAGTATCCATAAAACAAGGGTAGCTTGATTGCAAAGGTTCCAGAGGTTAGCGGCTCCATTCGCTTCGAACTAAGCCCAGCAACCGGTGCATTTTCAGTAAAGATAAATGACTTTAAGAATATATATGATGTTAGGCAGAGGGTGGCTAAGTGGTTAAGATGCCTGCCTGCTCCACTGAAGGTCTTTGCCTGTGTGGGTTCGACTCCCGGTTGGGGAACCTGAAAATGTTCAGTGGACATTCATGAGCAAAATCCCAGCTGGATGTCATTCAGATGAGACGTTAAATTGGCGGTCCCTTGCATCAGTGTCTGTGCTGGGCAAGTGAAAGATCCCTCACATGGAGTAAATGTGTAACATGTTGAAGACTCCCTCTCTCTCTCTCTCTCCCATCTCATCAATCAACCCTCGTGAGTGCCCAGAACTGGAATAAACACCATTCTGTTGTTTTATATATAATCACTTCAACCAATTATTATTAACTAAAACCATCACAATCAATTGGCTAATTTAGTTTGCATATTAAGGACTGATTCCATTTGCCTTCGAAAGTCCCAGTTTTGCTCGATGGAACATGGGACCTGCAAATCCTAGAACTCATCACTTGATCAAATTGACATATTCATCTCAATTTGAACAATTATTTTGACACGTTGCCCAAATGGACATTGGACACCCTCAATAAAAACACTTACAAAATACTAAAACTTTCATACACAACACAATTCACCAATTTTACCTTCACAATATAGCTAAACTCATTCTAATCAGATGTTTGGTAGTTTTTAAAAGTATTAGTTCTAGTTTATCGTGACAACAGAACAATAGTTTCTATTTTTCTGGGAGGGAAACCTATTGGTAAAATAGTGGGGTACCTGGTGACCCCAAAATCACCCTTAGGCTCCAATCAGTAGTCACAATAATGTCCCATTAAATCACTACAAACTGAGTAGTGTCACTAAACTGAAATTGTGTTGGTTTATGGTGATAGTTTGCTAATAAATCTCCAGGGGTCCCAGTGGGACATGGATCACCAAAGATCACAATTTCAGTAGTTTGAAATTTGTAAATATTGATGTGGGGAAAAAAAAGGTTTTGTAAAATTTGTGATTTTTTGGGGTTTATGCAAATCACATTCAGTAGGCCTACATACATTTTAGCATTAAAGATCTGCCATGAGTTTATTTGTGGAAAAGGAGTTGACGAAGAATTTGGAATATTATATAGGACTTGATTTGGTAACAATTTGGTGTTCAACGAGTAACGAATGACACATCAAACTTCAACACGTCAAAATTTGTCCAAATCTGTCCAAATCCGGGATCACTTTGGATACCGAAAAGAGAGACCATATAGGTTTTATGTCCTGTATTCACTCTGAAAAAATTACATTGCGCATCGCTACCTCAGATGATTCCCACCTTTAAGACATGAATAGCCAATTGGATTTTCAAACTTAATGCATGAACCTTTCAGCTGGAACTTCTGAAGCGCATGGCAAGTTGGAGATTACCAACTTCAAGTTGCATTATCGTGGCACATCGATATTTATATCTTCATCCAAAAAGTGCCGAGAAAAACAAGTTTGCAAAGAGAACAGAATCCTACCAATCAGAATGTAGATTATAGTATCGATGCCAAGATATATCATCAAGGCATGCCGCTACTGACAATGCAAAAAGCACATCCATTGAACATGTGGACATTTTGGGAGGCAAGAGTGATAGAGACAAAAATGTGCACACAAAACCAGACTCAATGTTTATGCCACGAAAAAATAACACCATCAAAAGTAAAACAAGAACTAGTAAAAATACATCTATTCAGAATACATTTATGCTGACGACGTGAAAACCGATGCGAAGTACTGTACTATCGATCGCGTTGATTTTATCGATTTTGAACTCCGTATTTATAACCTTTTTTGGTGGGATTTCAGCACAGACTACACAAAAGTGTCAATTCATTTTAAGAGATAAGCATCAATGAAGAAAAATTAAGCTTTTGGGGACAATTTTATGGTCTCTCGGTTAAAACCTATTGGTTTTTAGTGAATCACTGGACCGGGTAGGAATTTTGTCTATGATTATTGACTAATTGACCTTTTTATTTGAACTTTTATCCAAATAAAAACAAACTGGTTCTGGCTTATTGACATATTGTCAAAGGCCAACAATCGCTGCTTTTGGAAACCAATGCACTGGTTGTTAGTTAATCACTGATATCGAAGTATCCAAGCAACAGTTTTGACTTTTTTTACTTTGACTTGTGTTGTGCTGGTGTACCCCGGATCAGCCAGGGCAGCTCAACCACTATCTTTGTGGAGGGAGCTGCACTTTTATTTTTTGGTGACCACTCTATGATGACGAGATGAGAAGACTGGGAGTCTGGAACATACCCTATTAATTCAAGGACGCCCAGGGTCTTTCAGTTGGCCCAGCATAGAACACTGGATACAACCTGCCGCCATTTAAGGTCCCATGGGCTCGGACTAAAGTGAGTTCCCGGGGTGAGATTTGAACCCACGCCCTCAAAGCCAGTTGTAACATCATATTACATTCTTTATTTATCCTTAGATTTTTCTGAAATTCAGTGGATCTCAGCCTATTAATATATATTTTATTTAACTTTGTAGGCCTACTTTTTTCGAAAATTAATTTAACTCTGCTGGCACTGGATATATGAAAATCAATAAATGGTTCAATGTTTTAAAACCATTAACTTTCAAAGTTCATAAAGTTTTACTTGGTGTTTGGAAGGAATATAATAAGATATGATTAGGCAGGGTAGGATGGGAGAAGTTAGGAAGAAGTACATATTACAGCATCCATGCAGACAAATTAGGGGCCGACCAGATGATCTTTTTTGGGGGGGGGGGCTATGGACATTTGGTGAAAAAAAAAGTTTGTTTCCCAGTTGACACTGAAAAAAAGTTTGTTCATCACCAAAAAAAAAGATTGTTTCCTCCTGCAGCTAGGGTACCGTAATGTTAAAACTGCGATAAAAAAGTTAGTGACTCATTCACATGCGAAAAAAATTGTTTGTTGACGCTTCGCACGCGAAAAAAGTTTGTTTCAGGGGTAAAATCTATAGCCCTCCAAACTATAGTGTAGTCGGCCCCTTACAGTGTACAGTGTTTTCTTGAATGATTCATTCCAATACACTCTTGATTTTAGGTTATCAACTGGTTATTCAAATCATCAAATGTGATTTCCTGGCTCTTCAGGACTCTTGAAAAAACTCTCCAACATATTCAAAGACTCTTCAAACATATATGAGGCCCTTGAAATATCACACACCATCACATACTGTAGTGGTGAATTCTCTTGAGCCTTTGGCAATCACAAGAAACTTCTGAGGTGTCATTTGATCAGAGATTAACACCTGCCTATAGAAACATAGCATTTGATATGCTTAGCCACAAGGCACTGCTAGAAGGCACAAAAGATGTGATTCAAATTTCTTGTCAAATAGTCTAACATAGTATTGTATACACAATGTACTATGTACGGTACACTTTATATACAGACAATTTACTCAGGGCAATGTCAAGGCATGTTATACATGTTATTCCATAGAAAGGTAAGAGTAGTCCATACATATGATAAACACAACAAAAATATTGAAATGTTCTGAGCAATGATATGAGCAGTCATAAGAGTTTCATGGGAAATTTGGAAAGACCTCCAACAAGATGCCTACAGAATTGACATGTGGTTTGCTCCTTTAGTACATAGAAAGTAATTTTTCGAAATTTTATCAGCATGGCAATCAAACAACAAATATTGACAACATATTGAAGCAAAATCTTGAACACCAAACGCAATCGACTAACATCGAGTTACTCATTGAAGTCCCAAATTTATAATTTATATCTAGTAAAATCAACAGGTTTGACAAATGTTAATATGAGCAATTTCATACAATGGCAACAGCCTTGGCACATACATAACATTTAACTGCATTAATGTTTCATAAATACTGACTCTACAGAGATTACATATAAAAATTCCTAAATGTATCATCAATCAATTAGTTCAAGCAGAACATCAATACCAAAATACCAAGCAGCATACACAATTTAATTGGTGAAAAAGAAAATCCATTGGTGTAAATATAGAACTTTTTACGTAGGTGGCCCTTGGTGAAAATTTAGTACTTAATACCTTGGTGGCCCTTGCATAAGTTGCATTAGAACAAAAAATATATTCAAAAAAAGCTGATTTGTAATGGTGGACTTCCACTCCCTGCAGCTTAGAAGTAGTGTGTACCCTCTAACCACATAATTATTAACTTCTCTCACCCAGACTGACTTGAAATTCAGACAGAAAGGCTCCTCAGTATATCAGTGCGTGAGAAGGCTTCAAGCCATTTCAAAATGGCTATCTCAAGAGTATCTCTACCTGTGGTTCATGATATTTGTTCGTTTTGGTTACTTGCACACAAAAGATAACCAATAAACCAATTTGGTTCCATAGGAGATCTCAAATGTTTCAAGGTTTGTTTCCTTATAACAAAATATATGGAGAATACTTGGATGTCAATTTGTCAAATCAACATCATCAACCTAACATTACAATTATACAAGAATGCTTTCATATTTCCATCAATAAATTATCAAAATCAACAAAAAATAATTGGTATCTTGACACTATCTGTCAAAAAAAATTATAGTTATAAATTTATCTGTCATAAAAATTACAAGTTATAAAATCATCTGTCACAAAAATTACAAGTTTATAAGTTCTGAAATATAAAGAAACTTAAGTTATGTCATACAATTTCTTTAAAAATAATTACACCTTATCTAAAATGTTAATGAAAACCATATAATCCATTAAATTCAGCAATTGATATTCATTAAACATTAAATTCATACATGTAGTCTCTTGATCTCTAGCACAAAGTCTTAAAAAATTTAAATTTCGAAAAGATCTTTGAAAGAGCAATATGTGTTCTTGCCAATTACATGCTTTTTCAAATTTGTCAAAGCCATGTAGTTGGTATCAAAACATGTGACACCCTACTGTCATAATTACACAGAATGTCTATAGATATGTATGTGTATTTTCATTTAATTCCTTTTTGGGTGTGTGCTCTAACTTTTTTTAAACAAATGCAATTTCTCATTTTGATTTATTAGGAAATGTCTGCTGTCCTGTTTTTACAAGATAGCAGGTTTTTGAAACATTACTTGTTCCATATGTTGGAAGTTTTCATCTCATCTCAAACCATATCTGAAGTGTTTCAAATTTTTCCTGTCAAGAATTAAAAGAGGAAAGGAAACTTCTTCAAAAGACGGTCTCTTCCCGAAAGCTCCATAGCATGCAGAAGAAAAGGCGTCCAGATAGCATCCTACGAATTTTGAAGGGGATCGTCTACCCTTTTCCTCTTAAGGCTACACATAATTGATTCTTAGCTTCGCGGACCCGCCGACACTATAGATTTTCTGCTGACATAAAAAATAATTTTTTTTTGACATAAAAAAATTTTTTGCACCTTTTTTTTTCATACAGACCCACCCTAGAAAAAGTGCCTTGAGAGGCTCCGAGAAGCTAAAGATCAGTTATGTGTGGCCTAAACCAACAAGCGATGTCTCCGAGAGCGTTAATGGAGACCGAGATGGAAAACCTCTAACAAGTCTAACCTCAGTAACCTGCGAAAGACCTTCTAATACATACTATATTTAAACAGGCAGTTTTCTTTGAATAACAGTTTCTTCTAAAAAAAATTACAAAAGGACTTTTAAAAAATAAATAGAACTTTTACTCTTACACTACCCTTACTGTACAACTGTCACAATGTGCAGAAAAGGTAATCCATTACCCTCAATTTCCTCTACAACAGCTAACAGGTATAATAGTGGAAATGCAATGCATATCATTCATGTTACATTTTGTGCCATGCATGTTGTCTGACCATTTGTCAAACATCACATTGCATATAATTATGTTTCTGAAGGCAATTTGTCTATTATTATCATCACATTCACTGAGTCACTGACACTCATGTTCATGATATAGTTATCTGACATGCATAACTAATTGACATGCACTAAAAGATCTAGGGTAATGCATGTAGAATTTGCAGATATATGAGGTGGTGCTGAACATGCTAAAATGCACAGATTTGCTCTATGCAATGAGTAGATGCTGAAAATGAAAGTGGAAATATTCATGACTGACGTGCAATTGTTTTTCTAACATTTTTATCTCAGTGAATTTTTTAGATCAAGTAATTTTTAGAAACATTTTACAAATAAAATCAATTTGGTTTACATGAGTTTCAGTTCATCGACAGATCATAACCATAAGACTTGAGGGCCTATTGAAATTGGAAAGTAATGCATCAACATGGGCAGTGCTCTAACGAGGTCTTCTTTGGCTAAAACCAGGAACTGAACCCAGGAACTTCAGCGACAAAAGATATCTGCAGGGATGGTGAATGTGATACCCTGTATTTAACTAAAAAAATTCAGTCAAGAAGTAGGCTAGTAGTTAGTTACATAAATAGCAAGATAATCATGGGTGTCTCTAAGTCACAAACCCCTCTCCCTCCAGCAATAGCTGATGTATTGTTCTAACTTATCTCCACAAATTATTACATTAGCCACTCCCCCAGCAAAGCCACCAAGAACACAGTCAGACCCTTGACAAATCTGAACTGAAAAACTCAAAGTAACAAACTTATCATAAATTAGTCATAAATTATTTAATCTTTCCTTGTGATTAAAATTAAAATCAAATGCGGCCTATAACTACATATATTAGTGGAGAAAGCAGAATCTCAAATAAGTTTTTATGTCACAAGTTACGACAGTCCTTGAAGAGTCGCTTCCGAGTTCTGACCAAATACTAAATTATATAGTAATACATATGAAACAATCTGCAATCAGTATAAATCAAAGATAAATTTTTACAGATTCTGCATGTTTCAATCAGACAGAAATAGACCTTGTGTTGTAATGTAGTCACTATTTACATGTCCTCTGCCTTGAGAAGAGGGGACACTCTCTTCTATGCCTTGATGAAGAAGCTGCCATGTTGCCTCCTGAGGTCAATCACCAAAGTGGTGTCGTCATCAGAATTACAGGTTAACTCTCTATGCAAAATGCACTACAGTCAGAATGCAAATTTCCAATCTAAGAATAGCATTTTCCCAAAGACTGTTGATCAATAATTCATTGGCACTTGTCAATGCATTGGACAGTTGAGTCAAATCATTAGAACTATTTCAAAATCACAAAATTCCATGCTAGCTTCAAGATAATTTCAAAAATATTTCCATTCGAGTTTGAGGATCAAATCTGTGGAGTGGGAAATTCTGTGCAAACTGATCCAATCAAATTGATCCGTTTAGGAGTAAAGTGTTATGCAATCATTGCTTCCATTGGTGGAAACCTTCCACGGTCTTCAATACATAGCAACCGTTTGTTTACATGGTTGCCATGTGGTAGATGCTATGTCTATTGATGCATGGGAATAGAACAGGACTACTTGGACACATAACCAACAACACTTTTTGGATATAAATCTAAGCTAAAAAGGTAAGTTTTTATTTGAATTTTAGTAAAATATATTAGGAACTCTCATTTGTGCAATGGCTACTCATTTAAGCAATGGCCATGTTGTGTCAGGTTGATATGGAAGGCAAATTGCAAAGAGAGACTGTTGAATTCTGCAAAATATCCAATCAATATCTGAGAAACTAAGGTCAAACAGGTATTGTGGTTCATAATTCATTCAAAATTGTCATAAAAGACAAATTACCAACATTATGACATTATCATTGACATTGCAATAAGATATAGTCGTTGACATAATTAATAATTTTATATTAGACTGCAACAAGTAAAATATCTAGTGGCATAAGTGAGACATTTTATAGGTGTGTCACTTGTGCAAATTGCAGATGACCAAGACATCCAGATCATGTTTGTCTTTGGTTAACAATAATATTGGATTATGCAAACCACATTTATGCAAATAATTTCAGACACTTCCTTTTTTGCAATCTAATTGATCAATGTTTTTCTTGGTCTCACAACTTCAGGACATCACACTTGCATAAAGTATGATAATGATGACAGATTAATAATGGAATTCAAGGCACCTATATAATATTAGTACAATATTATTAATACAGAATAATGAGTATGATACAAGGTGCTTCATTCATTAGATTCGACAAAGCAACAATTTATTATTAAATTGAAAGCATGCCAACTTTGGTCTGACAGTACATTGCAATCGCTTAGAACTTTCGGAAACGAAGTTGAATATTGTATCACGTATTCAGATTCTAACCAAAACTTTCTTTTGTTTTAGATTGGACAAAAAACAATCAAATCACCAAAAAACACATGATGCCTGCTTCTTGCAATGAGGATCCCAGCTGTTAAAAGAGCAATTGAGTCGGTGCCTGAATTACAACAAGCTGCAGTCTGTGACACGACACAGGCAACAGGGATGGATGATGGGGTTGTGAATGGTCATGGGGCAGCTAAAGAAACACCAATCAATGACTGCAGTCCGAAGAAAGGAAAGAGGAAGCTTGTCCTACATTTTGATGTGAGAAACACCGTCCTAGTAGCGGACTCGGTGACCAATGTCAGCGTCGAACAAGCCCTCAACTCGTACTTGACTGGGGTAACATGGGGTAAGAACACCCCGGAAGGGTGGACATGGGTCAGTTCTACCCCCTCAACAAAAGCCCCTACCTCAGATTCACTGACCTACTACAAATACATGGAAAATAAACTGGTCAAAGAACCAAAAGACAGAGCGGTACTCAGAAGAGTAACTGGAGACTTCACCCAGGAAAACATCGGATGTATGTTTAGCGATTATTTCCACAAACACCTCAAACTCCTGGCATGGCCCCACAATCCTGCAACATACACAGAGACTGATAGGAAGATAACAATGCATGGGAATGATGGGAAATTATACCATTATATCTTACCATCATTCTTCAAACTCATTCACCGCCTGCATGATGAAGGCAGAGACTTTTCTGTGATTTTCCGAACGTACGGCTTGGACGCGCCCAATGTTTTGGAATGCTTAGCTTTAACAATGGGAGGGAAACATCCCAGTTTTCCCAAAGCATTACCTCTACAAGTCAACTTGAACACAGGCAGGATCACCCGAGAACAAGACAGGATCCAATTGGAATCGTACGAAGACGGGTTCCGCACAGACATCTTCACGTCAGAACGAGCGTCGTACGAAATGTTCAACAGTGTGCAAGGGGCGTGCGCATTCAAAGATGACTTCAGCTTCTGGCAGAAGAACGACTACCATCACACCGCAGGAAAGCCCTTCTGGATAGATTTCAATGAGAAAAACATTCATCACATCTTCTTCGACGACAACTTGCGAATCGATGAAGAGGACAGCATCGTCGATGTTCGCATGTTCAACAAAACTGGCACGGAGGCAAAATCTCTCAATTGTGAAGAGAGTGCGATGTTAGAGGATGTGTGCTTGGTCCAAGCGGATTTATTGGAAAGTACAGAAAGAGAGGACTATTTCATAGATAAAGTTAAACTATGCGAGAAAAACTTTGAATCTCTTTTGAACTCAATCGAGACTAAGAATAATCCTGTAGTTAACAACCTAGTATCATTCTAATTAGTCATTTTAAAACTTTCGATTTTAATATCAAGACAAGGTACAATACTTTTAATAATGACACACTGTGCAACAGATTAACATGATTAACATAAGCAGGTGCTAATTCCTCGCGAAAGTCAAAATCATGTTCGAACGAGTCAATTCTCACATTCAATCTAAGCTGCCAATAGGATTACTACACTTTGTGATAATAAAAAGAAAATAAATCAAACATACAATTGGTGTTTATGCTCTGAGACCATTCATGTAAATGTAGTGGACTTCAGGAGGATATAATATGGTCTGTCCATTCCATGTCAGGGTAGCTTGATTTAAATAAAGGCAATTAAATCTTGATTCAAGTCACTGTGCTGCGCCTTTACTAGTTTGTACTGAAACAAGTTTTAAGAGCCACAATACATTTTAAGGAGGACTTAACCTGCAAAATCCTGAACTCACATCTATGTTCTATATCAAATAATGCTCATAAGTCATAACTAACAATCATGATAATTGTAAACTTGGGTGGACCTTCAGGACACACCTCAAAATGGTTCACTGAACTTTACTCATAAATTGGTATTGATAATCCTCAGGCCTATTACAAGATCACAGGATATGATTAAACAATTTTTATGGGAATGTTACAAAAATACCAGAGTTTCAACCTCTTTAATTGTGTACACTTCATTGAGTAAATTTGTTAAAATATTTGTCAAATGTTTGCTCAAATGTTTGCTAAAATGTTGGTTGTTAATATTTGTGTGGTTTTCACAAACAGGGATTGGACAAATTAATATTTATTGATAATTACAGAGGTTTATTAGGAGAAGTATTGATTTCAGAATACTGCATAGAATGCCATAGATTATTGCATGCTTATAGCTTTCTGCATGAGTAAATCATTGATTTGGCCAGATTATGCAACTGACAGTGCACTAAGTATAATGCTTAGGAAGATTATATTTGGGTCGCACATTTGCAAAGTCATATAAGATTATATTCCATTAAATTTAATCATTATCACTGATTATAATCCTCATTCAAAAGTACTTTGAATCAATGACTAGCATAGATTTCAAACTCATTTTCAAGTTTTATCATTTTCCAAATCTGGTCTTTTTTAAAATTCTGGTATGAATCAGCAAAATATGTAAAGGTTATTCACCACGGGAGAGGGAATATGTGATTTATCACCCGAGGCCTTTAGACCGAGGTGTGATAAACACATATTCCTGATCCCATGGTGAATAACCGGCTTATACCATGAGACAAACACTCAAACAGTCAAACATGAGAGGATAACTGGACAACAAAGAATATGGGAATTATTCCTCTGAAATACTGTAATGTGATTGGCTGACAGAGGTGTCGAATGGTATAAGAATATATGTAACACAAAAGCATTAACGACGCAGGTTTAAAGGCCAAAGAATATTGTCTTGGGTTAACTATTATTAAGACGCATTAGAGACTCAATATTTCGTTTCATAAGGTAAACCCCTTATTACATGAATGTAATGCATATAATGTGATAAACAAATGTGCTAAATCCAGAATTGGTGATAAACAAAATTACATATTGCAATTACACACTGGTGAAATTTGAGCTGGTGGTTTTGAACTGTGTACAATTGTTTTTTAACTGTGATAAACACTTGTTGAAATATGAATTTAAGCAGACTGTCATTGAACGTTTGTCTGTTGTTGTTGAAATGTGAATTTATGGTGACTGCAATTGAATGTAGCGATGTACATTTATAATGCGTATAGCAATTGCAATTACTAGGCCCAACTTGAATTCGATTCCATGTTAAATATTAATTAACTTGTTACCATGTTAGAACACCCGTATCTGTAGAACTTAGTAGAAGAGGTGCTTGACTGTGAAAGATATTTGGTATAATTGGGAAAATGTAAATACAATGTTCATAGTAGATATATGTAATGATTGATTAATTAGTTTATATTTGTGGGAGTTAATTTGACTTTCTCAGCATTAAAGCAAAAATGAACTTAAGGTAAGGAATCTATAAGAAAGCTCCAACTGCCTGTAATGTGTAATTGCACATGTGTAATGAGGCCAAACTCAAAGAAGGCTTAGCTAATTACTTAAGATATATGAAGCATTTGGTAAAATATTGTCATAATTATGTAAATAATAACTAAATAGGTATCCAAGAATTGCAATCAGGTTGAACAACACGATGAACCACAATTGTAAAGTTATACACTGTTAAACACAGAATAAATAAATAAATAAACAACAAGAAAGAATGGTTCTGAGCACTGGAATTGTTTTTACTGATACTGGTACACACAAGTTTACGGATGGATGATGGGGTTTTGAATGCTCATGAGGCAGCAAAAGGAACATCAAGCAATGATTGCAGTCCAAAGAAAGGAAAGAGGAAGCTGGTCCTGCATTTTAAGTTGATGTGAGAAACACATATTTGTCCCAAGTAGTTGACTCCATCATAATTTTCATTTTCACCTTGGCTCTTGATCAGCTCAAATTGTTAATCCTTATTTCTGCCTTGGAAAGCAGGATACTGTGATGTTGGCTTGGTTGACTTTGCACAAGCAATTATAGATCTGCCAAAATTATTATTGACAAAGGGGCCACTTGGCGATGTTGTATGGCTGTTTCAACCATCCTTCGCCTCATTGCGGTATCCTCCTCCTGTTGTTATTCTTATACCTAGTGCATAAATACAGGACGTAAAGCCCCGATCATCTAGGGCAGAGGGAAAACAAAAGTATGGTCAGATGATAAACCCATCTGAATGTACTACAGACTGAGCTTAGAAAGGTGTGACATGTATAATGTATAAGTATAGATCACCCCATCAACTTATAATTAGCAGTGAGAATTGGACAGACAAAACAGTAGAACAGAAACAACATTTTCAGCTGCAGTGAATGACATTGTTATACACACCACACAGTTATACATCATGTTACTCATCCTCATTTACTCCCTGTTATGCAGTATCTTTTGATATATGTTGAATTGTTGCTGGTTGAATGTGCATAACTTTTTGCCACATTCTACCTTACAATTCTACATACAACAAAACAATACACTATCATTCATAATTTCATATTTGGACCATCCAATGACATGGCCCAGCAGTGCAGTGAATATTTACATCAGAGGGGAGTACTACCTGTCTACTATGATGATTGCTGGGCCCCTATGCCAAGACCACACAAGTGGAGTGACTATATGGAGTGAGTGAATTGGGTTTTAAGTCTCATCAGCACCTGAGTGGGCTATTTAGAGTGACTATATGGAAGGTTTGAGATTGGATGTGTTGATTGGGTTGGCTTTATGTCCTGTGAATGTTCACCAGACAAGTTAGTAGGGTATTGTAAGGTGGCAAGATACATTGCAGGGTGGGATGATTGGGACTTTACATCCTGTATTGATGGATTCTGGTAGGCCCATTAGGAAACGCGGAGGAGCTGGAATCGAACTGGAGAAGGATGGACAGATGATTGAGGCTTTACGTCCTGTATTTATGCACTTGGTAGACTAATTAGGACAAGGGGAGGACACGTCAATGAGGTGAAGGACGATTGAAATAGCCATCGCTGGATTCGAACCCTGGACCCAGCGATTGGAAGTCCAGCACGCTACCACTACAGACCAACCCTCCCCCAATCCAACCCGAGACACAAGTAGTGAAGGTCTCTAGGGGAAGGTATTGTTGAATGCAGATTGAATTAAGAGATTGGAGAATCCGAAAGAGAAAGAGCGAAAAACACACTAAGCAAGACTTAGTGTACCATTGATTATCCCTTGAGGCCTAAAACAGACTGAGAAGCATATTATAGTCTTACACTATACTGAAACAGGAAAATGCTTCGCTAGCAGCCGGGCCCAAATGGGCAAGACGCCTTGTTGCCAAGCACATAGACAATTCAGTGTGGCTCAAATGTCAAAATACACATAAGACCATACCATTTACCACAGTTTGTACCGGGTTCCAAGATGGACAATTGGACATCAATATTTGTCTGCGACTTCAGGACTCCAAAACCCCGCGACTCCCATGTTATAATAATTATAATCACCGACTTACTATACACTGTATATATATACAGGCTTACAATAATGACTTCACTTCGAAACTCTGCGAGCTATAGTCACCCATAAGATTCTACGTAGGCTTACCAACTTCCCCATCTACATGATCTACCTCGAAGTTGGTCAGAGGACCACACAAGAGATGAGCTGACCCCGCTGAGAGAAGAGAAAATGAATGTCATTAATCTGCACTGGCCAGCTCCACAATGTGTAGTTCATTAGCAACCCACACTGCAGTTTGCCCATTATCTGACACTATCTGGCCAAGGTATTTGCTCATATGAGAAACAGCTCTCTGTAGAAGATGATAGCTTGATCATAAGGAAAGAGACTGAGAAGACAGGCTTGAGCAGATTTATAGTCTCTTTGTACAAGATGTATGACCTCCAGAAAATGGCTCAGAATTCCTATCTATCAACATGAAAGGGACAACACCCAAATTCAAAGACACACATCATCAGTATTTTTTCCATCTTAATGTATAGTTAAAATAGAATGGGCAGCCACCAGCCAGTTATATTTGGCCAGCTAGAATTGGATGGTACCACTAGGCAGATTTGGACATAATTATCACCCCAGGCAAACTGGTGAAACTTTTCTGGGTGAGTTAGTTTCACCTTTTGTACATGTAGGCTAATTAACACTTTAAGAACAGGTAGTTGGTCACCATAAGCAATAAACACCATGGGCTGTCTTGTAAAACTAGTAAGACTTATATTTACACTGACATTCAACAGGATTCAGATTCTGTCTTGCAGTATATCAGACTGATCATTAACCTTTCCACCAACCCATTACATTGCTTTGAATTGATATATGTGATTCTAGAATTTATTCAGAAAGTGATATACCTATGTTCTATGAGTATTTCTGTGGTCAGATGGTGATATAGAAGAAGTTTGTCTGGATATGCAAAGGTTATAACAGCATCCAGCATTACAGTTGACAAGAAACTGCATAGTGTCCAAAATGTATCTAGACTGGTTTTTTCCCTCTCTACTATATGTACACAGCAACATATCCACCCTAAATACCTCCACCCCACCATTAAATCAAGAGGTTGCATAAAAAACCACTAGTCTCTGCATGAAGTGAACATCTTATATGAACCCAATGTTATTCTTAAAGTTATACTACCCTAACTTATGACACAAATTGTGTATAATTATGATAGTGAGGATATCAATTTCAGGTAGAAAAACTCAGTCTGGAAGATGAATGACATTTTGAAGCAACACAGAAAGTGGTGAAGAGCAGAGTTACTAATAATGAATGGTTACTGTTAGTTATTAGTAACTTACTACAGATAAGATATGCTGTGAATTTTCCTGAAGAATGGACACTGTCATCCACACAGACTACAGAGTGACAAGGAAATTAAGTGAAGACAGGTAATAGGCCACATTATAAACAGTTAAATAGGTTGGATACCAACATCAAGTAAATCGAGCAATTTCTATAGGTAAGATGGTTATTTTAAGGTAGATTACACATATATCATTAGAAAACATAATCTCTCTGATTACTTTAATACACCTAATTTAAAAGAATAACCCCTATATTTCACAGTTTGGACATCATTTAACAGAAATATTTTGTTGTTTTCATACATCCATAATAAGGTTTTCTGAAGGTTACAGAAATTCCCATCTTCATGCAAAACAAATATCCTATTCACCTGATAAAAGGAAAAAAATCACTTTAAGCCGCTAAGAAAACATTGTGAGAAAGATGTACAAAAGTGCCAACAAAAGCTTCTTTTTTTGAGAGAGCTCTGTGTAAATATAGATATTCAATAGTTTTATGCAATATCACTGCAGGAGCAGAAATAACAGTTATACAATATAAGGCTGAAGTTCCAGAAATGTATCAAGAACCATCTTCTTCTTTTTTTCACAAAAAAAGACAAGAAATCTGAGAAATGAACACTACAGATGTAAGACAAACAGTTTTTCATGGAAGAAAAACAGCCTGCAGATGCAACAGCATTGCAAATGCAAAGACAAACAGCAGGATACAGATGTGAGCATATTTAGCACCTTTCCATGCTCACTTCTGAAACACATTTGCTTGAAACAAGTCAAACAACTCCATCAAGACCTGTATGAGTGCACTGGAATATTTTGCTGTTATGTTTTGCCAGTTGCCATAGACATTAGACAGGACCTGTTATAATCATGCAAACTCATAGTTATACTATTGTAGAATTGCCAGTTTCCTTTGAACATTTAGAGATTACTTTTCATTAATGTTTATATGTGTACTTAAAGTGAATTTACAAGAATCTGTAGATTCAAAACCCACGCTTTCGCGGTCATTGTAATGTAAGATGCCTGTGATTGGAATGTGCGCATTAATTTAACTGTTTCGATGATTTACACTTGAGACACGCCGATGTCATTTTCCATTCCCACTTATTCTCTGAAATTAACCAACAGTACAAGTTCACAATTGCTACCACTAGGGATGCACCGATACCATTTTTTCACTTCTGATCCGATACTGATACTGCTTTTTGTTGCCGATACTTACCGATACCGATACCATTCCGATACCGATACCATTGGTTAAATATAGAGCACTGCCTTTGATCCTATATCGATACTGCTTTTTGGGCTCCGATACCACTGATTACGATACTGGTATCGGAACATCCCTAGCTACCACTAAATTTTCGTGTGAACTCTAAATCTAAGAGTATTTTTACAGTGAAGGTATGTCCACAGATCAGCATTTCTCCAAAGACAACACCATCAAGTAGTGTAACAGTTGTTTGCCCAGGATGCCAAACCTCCTATGTTAGTTTATTGATCTTTCTTGTAGCAACAACTTCACAGGTTTTTAACACCTGTTCAGTGTTCAACCACCTTGCACTACCTACTATACATACATGTAGGGGGTGTTTAGTACTTGTCACTTCACAGAGGTCCATATATTTTTGTATGGTATCAGCATAAATCAGGGGTGATGTCTTGAATTCATGCACCTGAAGGGGTAGTGATCAGTGCTACACATAGAATGGCAATCATTCCTTAACTAATATGAATATATTATGTATTGTAGTTCTGCTTTCTATCGAATGAACTTCATCATGGGAATAGGCCAATGGAGTTGAATTTTTACGCCTAGTGTATTAGATGAAATTTCTTCGTGCTACTCGCATGATCGGCGATCGCTCTATAAACCAATATCCTGGAAAGTACGTTCATCATTAAAAATTATTTTCCAGAAAATTAATGAATAGGAGAGCTCTATGTTTTTAACTCACAACCAATGCGCCATCTAGGTTAGCCATATCCAGATATCATTGCCTCGCTTTTTGCTTTGAGTTTTATTGACTCAAACCGTTTGAGACAAATGTTTTAAATTGTCCTTACTGTCTTTTGGGGGTAAAAAGTACAGAAGTATATTGCCTCAGGGTCTGCAAAAGTGAGCAGCTTTAAGTGGCAAGCATTTAAAATATTTTTCTGACACTTGGAAAAACAAAAAGACTAAAAGATGGAGCATCTCCATTTCTGTTATTCAGCTTATTCTCATAAAAAAAGTAACACATTCAAAAGCCATCTGGTGTCCCCCTTTTTTGAAGGTTTTTTGTGGGCAATTGTCTTTAATGCAAAAAGCTGGCAAAAAAACAAAACAAAAGTGTGCCACAAATCTTAAATAGGCAAGTGTCTTTTCACAGTCACTATTTATGAGGTGTTCTATCCTGTATTTCCAAAAGAAATATCTCAGCACTACCTACTCAGGGCAACTACACAAGACTTGGAAGATACTGAATCTAAGTGAATAGGTAACCAACTATCCAGTATTGGTCTGATTTGGGAGAGGTTAAGCTGACACCAGATTGCAGGTTCTTTCAGTATATTCAACTTTGCTTTGAAGAAGGTTCTCTCCGGCCAGTTATCCGTAATCTAGTATTTAGCGGTGACATCACTATCGGTGCCACAGACACAGTTTTGTTATTCCGCTATATCAATACTCAAATATGAAAAAGGTTTTTTTACCAAGATCTCCTTGAAAAAAATATTTCACAAGTTTGTTGTCACAAAAATGCATGTTCCTCTTCAAAATCCTTATGTAAGTCAAATACTGAAAAAACAATTTCTTTTTTATATACCTACCAAAAATTCTCATGTCATGCACTAATGTTTTACTAATGCCTCTATCCACTCTAAAGATTTGGACAACAAAAGCAATATTACATAGTGTTCCAAACTCTGTACCAGTCTCCACATGAGTTCAAGATACTTTTAAAGTGCTTAAAGTTGACAAAAGAACAGTCATGCAGTTGTCAAGAAATGTCAACAGAACAATTTTCAAACTTCACAGACTTCTTGAGTCCCTATTACACTTCACTGAGGATGATTATGCACTTCAACTCAGATAATATCTGCTCTTAACAATATCTGTACTTCCTTTGCAGAATGGGAACTTTAAAACATGAGGCTTGACAAGAACAATTTAAGAAACAATGCCCCCTGGGTAGAAAGCAAACAACTAAACAATTGGACAATAAACCTAAAATTTGCAATTTGTTATTTATAGCTTAAACCATTAGAAACCAAGAGCATATAATTTCCAACCCCAAAGCTATTGTTAAATCTAATGGCGTGCTATTTTCTTACAAATAATTAATATATTCCATTGAGTGGGGGGAAAAAAACTTCTAACTTTTCTATATTTCAGAATAAAACTTTTCCATATTTTAAAATAAAATTTTCCATATTTTAAAATAAAACAATCTAGTTCTATAACATGTCTCAAAAGGTATATTCTTACTATGTCCAATTTGTCCATGTCAATGACAGAAGAGCAAGATAGTAAGGGAATCCATAAAAATGTGAGGTCCTTAAGAATTGCAATGTTGTTCAGTTTACCTTCAAGGCTTAAGCTATACATGCAGACCACTATACTAGAGCCTTTGACAATGATAAGTAACTAAACTAAGAGCTCCAAAATTCCCCTTGGCTTTGGGCATTTTCCAATTACTCTTACCTCCAAATTGTTTTCCATGGGAAACATAGAAAGGAAAAAAATGAAAAACCTCTGACATTTAACATGGAACCCCCAGGGTTAGAGTGCAGTACGTTTATTTTAACACTAACTAAGCCCATTTAACAGTAGTATAAGCACATAGAAATACTCTCCATAAAAAGCCTATAAAATATGGATCACAAGTCACATGAGTGTTATTGAAGAAAAACTTATGAGAACTGTTATAAAATGACATAACATTATCATGACATTCATGCAACATTATCAGGAATAGGAATGATATGGGGTGAAGAACTGTACATTGGATATGTACTATACATGATTTCAATTGATCTGTGAAAGCACAGCCTTCGCACAAGCCATTCTGTAGAAATATTTTACAGATTATCTGCATACATGTACTTCTCTGAGTGACACTTATGATTGTGTAGATACCAAACAAACTGTCTAGCAATCATTGATTATTTGTCTACATATCTTTTTTCATCAATTCTATCTATCTATCTATCTATCTACCAATCCATTTTGTCCATTTAACTATCGACATTGTACTTTTGTAGGCCTGTCTGACCATCAAATTGAGTTAAAATGAGCCTAACATTGGCCCAAAGATCCCATATTTACCTTTTTAGAAATTTCAGGTCTCTATCAGTTGATAATTGCAGCAACTGTCATTAAAACATGAAATGATATTGAAACAGCTGCTTACAAATATTTGAACCTGTCTGGTTAATTGAGACCAAATAAACTAATATTAAATTTTAAACAAAAATTAAATTGTTACTATAATTAAATCAAAATGCTTGTATTTCTTTCTAAAATTATGTTGTATTGAAGCATCAAAATGGTACTCATCAACTAATTATGCCACATAAAGCTGTCCATATAGGAAAATGCACATCAATAGGCAATCTGGAAGATAGTACCACAATCCGCAAGCCACAATCCGCAAGCCACAATTCGCAAGCTGCAATCCACAATCTGCAAGCCACAATCCACAATCCGCAAGCCACAATCCGCAAGCCACAATCCACAATCTGCAAGCCACAATCCACAATCCGCAATCCACAATCCACACTCCGCAAGCCACAATCCGCAACCCGTAAGCTGCAAGCCACAATCCGCAAGCCACAATCCGCAAACTGCTGGGACCAAAATTTGTACCCCAAATTTTCTTCTGATAAATTGGGGCATACAGTCACACTGCATACTGATACTGCATACATTTTAACGATTTTCAAAGCGTCAAAATCTCAGAAATAACATGTCGCTATGTTCATATCTATCAACAAAACCACCATGTTGTTTTTTATACTACGTAAATTGCATTTACCCATGAAATATATGAAAACTAACTTTACATAAATGTCCACAACTCTTTGGTAAATTTAACTTACTATATAAACACCCCTAATTACCAAATAAATATAACTAACTGCCACATGTACATGTTGATCTCAAACACTATACAAATACTGCTTTGTTCTTTTTAGCTAATTACTTGCTTGAGGCTGCTATGTACTTAGTATTTGCATGTTAACAGACATTCTAATGCATTTTTACCCCTCAATAATGCTCTATGGTATGTTGATTATGAATTATGAGTTATGTTAATTGTTAAAACTAACACATATTTGCCCTAAAAATGTATATTTACATGCAATGATAAAAGTTGTAGACCTACAAGATAAAAACTATAGCATATGTTAACATGATTTTAAAAATTAATGTCCAAAAATTGAATGTGATAACTTAAAGCAGTCACTTGAAAAAATAAAGAGGTGAACATCTGATCTCTGTTCTGATTTATCATGTTTATGCATGGCTATTTTGGTTTATGTAAGGTATTTGTTGTAATCGCTGCTTTTCTTTCTTTCTATTATTGCACTATTCATGACCTATAACAATTATTGAAAAATATATTTTCCTCAAAAATGTGTTCATAAAAATTATTAATTTACAATTTGTCATATATCATGTACATCTATACCATGTGCAGAGAAGTAATAACATATTTAAATGCTGTTAAATAGTAAATACACACTTATTCATTTGTCTACACTAGAGCTCACTGATAGCAGTGATAAGTATCATTCAAAGACCCTCTCCAAAAGTCACAAAAAACTCTACAATTTACACTTCAAGTACACTTTAACTTGTCAGTTGAAGATTGTATCTGATCAACACATATCAACTGACAGGGTATACCTGCATACAAGTAGTAATCAGTATGCCTAAACAGTGTGACAAGAGGAAACATGTAAAGGACTATTGTAAAGTATACAAAAAGCAACTGATCACTTATCAATGACTTGTCAGTCACTGCCTTGTCAGAAATATGTTCCCTGATTTGACTGTCAAGATAGCAAAGTAGACTCATTCAGACAATCAGACAAAGATCTACTACCTGACTACTGGGGGTAAAATTGTACTATTGTGGGCACAGGACCACAGGTATTACAATCGTTCCCCACACTAACATGCACTAATTGTGCCCAACTTACCCATGGCTGGGAAAAAGTAGGGAATTTGACAAATTGATCTATCATTTTCTGAAATTTCTAAACAAAAATGTTTTTATGATATTTTAGAAGATGAAAAATGTAGCTTCAAAGAAATGTTGTCCCATCATTTAATCAGTTAATTGCCAGGAAATCTGACATTTTTTCCTGGCCCTGGCCTGACCAGCAATCATGTAGAATTGCAGCACCAAACACAGCGCACTAAGAAAATTTGTGAGAATTTTGTCTTACTCTATTAAATCATGATTTTAAAAATTGCCTGGAAATTTACATTCTATTTCTAGCCCTGAACACTGCATAATTACAATTTTATGGATCTATTGATACCTTTTGATACATTTTATAATTGTGTTGTTTAGTCATTCTAAAAAGAATGGAGTACCAGTCAGTAGGAGCTAATAGCTGTAACTTAAATAACCACATAATTTATTATGTCATAATCTCTCATAAGTTGTCTTCTTACAAAACAAGATTTACAGTGTAGTCAAGGCACAAAACACTACAAATACACAAATTAGTTACTAGTCAGGGTAGCTTTGTCAGGGTAGTAAACAACAATACTACCCACAAGGGCCACAACCCTACTACCCCTACCCCAAACCCCCCATGGCCAGAACATAATGATCCAGTAATTTCCAGGGGTTGTAATTACCTATCTTTCTATAGCTTCTGGCTTCAGGTGGACAGCTTGGCAGACCAAAATACCCCTCAGGTCTTATTACCAATCACAATTGGTATTTTGGAATATTTGCTATTTCTGAATGGTATCAATAGACAAATAGGCTAAATAGCATCTGGCAGATGTCTATTAAACCAAACTTGGCAATTTATTTTAAATTGTCAAGATGGTTAAAATTCTATTGTTGGTAACATTTTATCAATCATTATTTCGTCACTATTTTTTCAAAATGTTATTTAGAAACTTTAAACTCTCAGTTACACTTTCACAACCTGACATTAATAGTTTCCTGTAGAATCGGAACAATAATTGAACCACATGTACATATTTTCAAAAAATAGTTTTCCAGAAAATATTTCATTCAGACAGATCATTTTCTTTTTTTTTCTGGATCACAAAAAACTGCATGTTGTAACATTATCATACATCAAATAACATCTAGTGCCTTGTAGTACTATACAATTTCTGAAATTAAATTTGATATATTGTTTTGTGCCAAATTTCCTTTTTTGTAGAATAACTATAGGCCTAACTACTAGCAAAATTGCAAGTGTGGCACAAAAGATGTGACATTGTGTCAGACATACATTGGCATGAGGTATATTGCTATAATTGAAACCAAAGCATTCTTAACAAGTAATTTAACATAATCACACCCTGTGGAATCTGAATTCTAGTTATCAGACTAATATCAGTGTCATATCTGGTAACTTTAGTTGTAAATTATTGTATGAACTGGTGTATTTGCACATCATTTTATCAATTTTTTTTTTGAAAGGTTCCAACATGTTTTTTGCAAATTATAACTTTTTTGTCAGTTTAACTGTCCAAGTTCAATACAAACACAAAACATTAAAGGCTTGTTTTGCCTCAAATTACCAACCCTTCAAAACTACTTAGTCCAATGAACATGATGACTGCCTGGCATGATTCATTACTACATACTCCAAAGTACAATTGTCCAATTACATTGGCGACATGTACAATTTCATCCATTTAATTTGAAGCCCCTGAAATTCAACACAACTCAGGGAAATGGAGACATTAAAATGTCTTCTTTGATCATTCTGTGGCAGACAATCAGAGTTTAAAAGTTCTTTCAAACATTAATTTCATTATTACCACTGATTACAGCGATTAGCTTTTCGCAAAGGGGGGTCTCCAGCAATAATATGTAAATGGCACTGCCATGAAATTCGCGCAGCATTGTCATAGAACTACTGCATTATCTTCAACTTTACATGCAGAAGGCCAAAGGACTGGGCAAATGGGCAGATAAATATAATAGATAGATAAGATCAGATCTATAGATAAGATCAGATAGATAGATAGATAGATAGATAGATAGATAGATAGATAGATAGATAGATAGATAGATAGATAGATAGACAGATAGATAGATAGATAGATATATAGATAGATAGATTGCACTGACAGCTGTGTAATTCAAATCTGTGTTAAATTTTGATCTATAAATTTGGATCTATTATGTTAAATTGTTGATGTTACATAAACGTGATCAATAAAACCATAGCTATTCAGAGATGACTGTTTACTATTAGACTATTACATGATTTGTTGATAGTTAATGAAGATTATGTAACCTTAAGTGTTGTTATGATTTCTTACTTGGTGAGCCATTTTAAAAGTCATTAACTTTTGTGTTGACTTTTAATTTTCAGTCACTTCTTACAATCAGGGGAATGGAAATAATTATTTCCAATGTTGATACACATGTTGATTTAAATCCCTGAAATATGTCATTGGAGGTTGTTATATGGCAAGACTGAGATTTTAAAGCTATTTTGGAAGCTATTTGAGGTATTTCAATTATTTACCAAACTAAACTCTGACTAAACTACTAGCTCCACTTTTATGGCAACTACAGGCACTTCCTGTTCAGGCAGTCACTGTAGACAGGAGCACCACACAGAATGAGTTGTCCTTGTGCTAAGTGAGCTTCGCTCATGGCTGCAATTGTTTTCCTTGTTTATGATATCTTTTTTTGAAAAAGTCTGATAATCAATGACATAATTGCTTAGCACAAAATAGTAAATCCAAGTTGCTCAGATGACAAGTCCTGATACTGAAGTGACAATTCCTGAGCCTAATCCAGCAGGATTTGAACTCGATACCTGACAAGGTGAGGGACCATCTGAAAATCAATTTGATCCTTTCCAACCCTGTAACTCCCTGATTTGACACACCCCACCCCAAACTGCACTCAATGCCCTGCCCTCATCATGTCAATCCATATTGATGTTAATAAGTAATCACTTATCTTTCAGGTCATATAAGGTCCATGGATTTAGAAGACACTCATCAATAGATGTGAAATTGTATCCTTGACAAATCTAGCACATAAGCTGATTATAAGGACTGTGGCAGTACATATGACAATACTGATGAAAATACAATAGATTTTGGTCTTATCTAATCATGCTGATTCTGAAATCAAAAGGGTAATTCCCAATCAACTCAGTAGGACAATAATCTGATAATTATAAAATGCAAGAACCAGAGAACCCTTGTAAGGTCACGTTTGAGTCCAGTGGGAAAATAAACTGGTTTTACTTCAGTTATTTGTACACCAGATAGGGATGGCACCAAAAAAAGCAATATTGGTTTGTGTTTGGAGCTATTGCCCACTATAAGCAGTGGTATTGATTTCAGGATGGTATCGTTATCGCGACAAAGTCCAGTATCGAATGGGTATTGGTATCAGAAGTGAAAAAGTGACAAAAATTGGTCTCGCTGCCTCACTAACACTAGGTGAACCACAAAGAACACAAGCATTCGGATTTTCTTTTAAAAAATCAAAAAATTAAGGGGACATTTGAAATACTTTAGGCCTAAATGCTATTTAAAGTCAACTTTCCATAATTTTGAATGTTCAACAGAGTTGAAACCAAACATCTCATGCCTGAACAAATAACTAAATCCATCCAAAATGCAAATTTTTCAATTTCTCCAAACTAGCTTGTCTACAAAGACGTCTCATTTACTGCTTGTATGATTGCATGACAGTTTGACACATTCACAATCACTGGCTATTGGAAAATACTGCAAAATTATCTCCATGTTGCCAATGAAAATGAATGCATGTATGATCATGATAATGAATGCTATGTTTCATGTCAAAACATTATTACAAACTAATCACCCTCAATAAATTATCAAACAGTTAACTTTTTTAGATACTTTTTATAAACACAATTTAAACATCTCTTTCACATTATAGCTTGGCCTCACTTTTTATAAATTGATGAGCCTAATTATTAAATGCTTCATCATTCAATTTAGCTGCAAATAAGCTACTATAAATAGCCTATAACAATCACTTTAAATATTTCTTTCACATTAATTATAGCTTGGTCTCACTTTTTATAAAT
The DNA here is from genome assembly GCA_026936325.1 of Platynereis dumerilii. Lineage (NCBI taxonomy): Eukaryota > Metazoa > Annelida > Polychaeta > Phyllodocida > Nereididae > Platynereis > Platynereis dumerilii. The sequence continues at coordinate 163,683 of JAPTHN010000077.1, forward strand.
TGATGAGACTAATCATTAAATGCTTCATCATTTAATTTGGCTTAAAATAAGCACGATAATTTATAAATAGCCCATAACAATCAGTTGATCTGCAAATTACACCCCATCCTGTAACATCTAGCATCATAGCATGTTAAACATGCACTCTCAGTCTCAGCTTTGAAACGATTGCCATTGACATGCTTGTTGCTATAGTCACACTGAATCGATAATCAATGCAGCATCTTTTGTGACATTTCTGTATCTCTCTGGACTCTTCCTATAGTTATTCTGTGGTAATTATGGTTCGTTGCAGCTGAAGTGATTGCTTCAAGTACCTTGTAAAGGTTAGAGACCACAAGTTATTGATGTACTGACTTCCTAATAAAACTTCCTATTCAAAAGCATTGCTTTGGAAGCCCTTGAAGTAATAGGATGGAAGTTTTAAGAAAAAATTCCAAGAAATATTATAGACATTGCATTGAGCGACAAAATCTCTTTCTTCAGAGGTTCATGCTTCCCTTTAAAAAGGAGAATGCTGTTCATTCATAAATAAATATTGACATGTGTTGGAAGTTCCTGGTAATATTGAATGAACATGGTCAAGTGACTCAAGTCATGGCCAACTGGAGATTATGGAGATTCTGATGCATGTTATGTGAAGTATAAATATGCACACTGTGTATAGTCAGTCAGTTAGCAAGTCAGTCAGTCAGTCAGCCAGTCAGAAGCAGCCAAACAACAAATCAATCACCTAATAAATCAATTCACTATCTAATTGTCTATCTGTCTTATATATGTGTCTCTGTGTCTATCTATCTCTCTATCTCTCTATCTCTCTATCTATCTATCTATCTATCTATCTATCTATCTATCTATCTATCTATCCATCTGACTTACTACAAATACCTAATATAAAGCCATGTAATTCTAGTTAAATTATACTGGCAATTGTTAAACTCCACAGTATAACCTTTACATATTTTTAATGAAATATCAAAACACAAGTAAACTACATAACATTTCAGTTGAATTACAGTTCAAAATATCGAAAATCCAGACAGCCAATGTTCATCACTCATCATTATCTTCGCATATCCTCTAGATTTTATTGATTCAGTCAGAAAGGACCCTTTGAAGTAAGCCCCAGTGAGGGTGTTAATTTCGGGGCACAGGTGGACAAGATCATAATGATGGCCTATCATAATTACTACGTGATAATAAACACCATATGATAGTGAAATTACTGGGCTAGCATAGCATGTGTTGGGATGTGTACAGTGGTGCCAAAAATTATGACCCCCAGCAAATTGAGACAAGATAAAGACAAGCACAAAACTAATTAACCACAGCACACTGTAAATTTGCTTAATTCACCAGACTCAAGACCAGAAGACACTGTGTGAACATAGGGTACAGCAGTTTTTCTGCAAAATAGCATATATAATTATATATAAGTTGTTTTTTTTTTCACATTTCATGATTTTGTACAGTGGGTACTACTACTTGCCTATTATAAGTGATAACTTGTAATAAAATATATAAAAACTACCAGTTATTAAGAGTAAAAGTCTTAGAAATTAAGAAATTATGCATTTACTTTGAATTTTCTGAACTTTACATATTTCCAAACTACTTCAATACTGGAAAATTTCCTGAACAGACAGTAATTATCTCACATAAATGACATACTTTGCATTATCACAGTTAAACTACAACAAAATCATGAAAGACTAATTGTACATTTTATGAGCAATGCATTTTTCACAGTGACCCTTCTTCACAAGGCTTTAGGCCATGGGTTTTTAATAATCAAAGATTGTGCCAAGAAACCCAATCTGACCCCCCGGGGGCCCCCCCCTTCTTCCACCTTGCTAACCAGAGGGTAAATCATCGATACTTTGATGAATATCTTATGACACCTAATCAACCATGAAACTTTGATGAAAGAGGGTAAGAAATAAGTTATAGCATGGCTCAGCAATAAGTTAGCAAGACCTCTGACATACACTCTAAAAAAATTCAGACAAAATTGGTTTTTTAGATTCAAAATGGTTTTTTGAAAAACCAAATTTCAATGCAAAAAACCAACATGGATTTTTTTAATTGTCCCGACATTTTTTAGAGTGTAGAAAACATGTGGTAAGCTGATGAGCATTATTTATGGCCATAAATTGTGTAGCTTTCACAAAGTTTACATGTGGCTAGATGCCACTTTGATGATCTACCTGTGGGGGGCCTGCTCAACCTGCTTAGCCCTGCTTGGGGCAGTTTTAGGGGCCATTTGCTATAAGAACTACACATGTTCCAGTTATTATTTGTCTTTACACATGGCTGCAAGTTTTCTGCACATAGCTATATTGACTATTCATAGTAGTTAACTTTGACTGTCATAACTATCTAACATAAGCTTTGACAATTACGACTATCTAATAAGAGGATATTTTGAAAAGTTACTTTCGAATTCACGAGTGACAAATCATCTATAGTAGATCAGAAAGCCAAATTTATATGATTTCATTTGATCATTAGGATGTCATTTCATTAGTACTACACAATTAATAGGCCTACACAGCTTACGACTCCAACATTACCTGCATTTTTTTAATTTTGACTACTCATTGTCAAAACGTAAAGCCCCGATAGCTCAGTCAGTAGAGTGCTTGCCTCACAAGCGAGGGACCCGGGTTCATTCCCCAGGCTGGCCATCATGTCATTCCACGACATCGTTGTTCGCATCAGACGTAAATCGGAGGTGCTGTGGGCCCAACTGGAAACAAGTCACTGACTTAGCTTTGCTACCCGTGTTAAATAAAAGTACCTTTACCTTTAAACTTTTATAATTGGAATATAATCGCATCTGCAGTTTCTTCATAATCAAATCAGTGAATTTACAAACTAACTCAACTAAGTAGCAAGTAGTTAAAGGTGTTGCCACAAGTGACAAGTTTACCAGAACTGGTGATGCACATTTCCACATTTCTCCGAGCTCTGTCACTGGAAACCTGTCATGCTGCTGTAACAAGTATAACTTAAAATCATATCATAACCCAATTTTCCTATGAAAGCTTTCTTTGTTTCAGAAAACTGTATTTCAACGACATTGTGTTACAAAATAATCTTTAATGCAGGTTCAATACATGTGGCCAGACACTTGTGCATGTAAAGGAAACATGAATCTTAACACAGCCACTCACAGTCATTCACAGCCAGTTAGCATACCCAGCCAGTCATACAGCTAGATAGTGCAAGTGTTGGCATCCAGCTTGGTCATCAATAGCCAATCACTACCAATCAGGTGAATTCATTGATCTCTGTTAATCTGATCGTTGCCATCACAAAAAGCATGACCTGTGGAAATACCACTGACCATTGATTGTTTACAAAATAGTCAATGTGATCACTGTTAGTCATGTCAGACTATTGCAATTCATTGTTAGTCAGAATATAGTTAGAGAGCGGAGACGCAGCACAACAATAACTTATAAATTTTACATTACTCCAACCTGAACTCTTCAGAACATGCAGAAAAAAAAGAAGCAAAAAAAAAAAAAAATTCGATACCTAACAAAAATACTATGTAATGACAGTCATGATGTCAAGTGCATCAAAAGCAAGTCAAAACCAGGAGCCTCAACTTGCATATATCCAATTCTGGGATAAAATTGGAGACAATCAAGTTCAGCATAATTACAGTGTTGTTCAGGTTAATCTTAATTCACCATTTACATTGACCCCAATTGATCTTTAGTTGCCATCTAGACGATCTAGTCATAAAGTAAAGCTGCTACTTTTATCACCCAACAAGCCAGCAAAGGCAATGAATGCTGTTCCGCCAACTTCCATGATGATTTCGCTGAAGCAGCAAGTATTGAATAATTCACGGATGTCATATATAAATTTAACAAGGCTGAATAATGTGTTGTTTTTTTTAATGACAAACACTGAAGAGAAGGCACAGGAAAATATAATGAAAACTATATGGTGTTAGGATTAAAACTTGTTTAACAAGTCAGGTTCAATCAGCCAGTTTATCCTAGAAGATCTACAAGCCTACCCAAAAGAAGAGTACCAAACTACCAAAGGACCTATGGTATGGTTATGGACATGGCTGAGGCTTTACGTTCTGTATTTATGCACTTGGTAGGCTAATTAGGAGAAGAGGATGCAGACACAGCAATGAGGCGAAGGATGATAGATACTGCTGTCCAACATAAGTCCAGGTAACACGGCTAGAGTGGGATTCAAACCCCGGACCCAGCATTTAGCAGCCCGATGCACTACCAACTGGGCTACCCCACTACCCCCCCGGGAATGGTAGTCTGTAATGGGAACATTCATTTACACAAGATCATAATTCTACAAGGGTCAAGGGGGGAGGGTTGGTCTAGCGGTAGCGTGCTGGGCTGCCAATCGCTGGATCCAGGGTTCGAACCCACCTCTTGCCAGGTCACCTGGGTCTATGTTGGACGGCTGTTTCAATCATCCTTCACCTCATTGCTGTGTCCTCCTCCTGTCCTAATTAGCCTGCCAAGTGCAAAAATACAGGACGTAAAGCCCCAATCATCCATCCATCCATCCATCCATCATAATTCTACATTCTACCTTCATGAATTCCCAGTAATTTCTCACCTATATTATTCTGTTTGTCCATATGCTTAGCATGTTAAACAGTTAGCATATTGTAGAAGCCAACATTTTATTAGTCTAGCAATGAAAACCTCCTGATAAGAATGCCTAATACTGTGTACTCTGAAGTATGTGAGTAAATAATAAACTTCACCAATCAATACACTGAAGAGCATGTGCATACCATTCTTGTTTACCTTCCCATGGATTTGCTCCTAATCTAATAATTATAAGCAGCTGCCTACACAATATTATTTCATTATAATGATATCTCATCACATAATGACCTGCAATATATAGAACAAGATGGGAGTTATTTCAACAATTAGACCTTTTGAATTACACCTGGGTCCAGGTAGCAACTTAAAATTTATAAACTGAAAGGCACAAATCCATAGACTGAGGTGAAACCAAATTTTCCTCAAAAACTTGTTCATGATTACAGTTCCTACACTCTCTTGCCATTTACTAAGAAGCTTCACATACTACATATAGAAGGCTACAGGGACTACATGTACTACCTATTCAACAATGTCAAACAAGATAAGTTGTTTGTGTTTGTTTGAGTTTTTTTATGCCTCTGCAGCACCTTAGTGGGCTATATTGAGGCAGGCGATCGCCGTATGATGAGATGAGAAGACTGGGAGTCTGGCACATACCCTATTAATTCAGGGATGCCCAGGGTCTTTCAGTTGCCCCAGCACATAACACTGGATACAACCCGCCTCCATTTAATGTCCCATGGGCTCGGACTAAATTGAGTTCCAGGGTGGGCAAACAAGATAAATAAGCATACGTCTAAATAAGGAAGAGGCCATGGTCAACATGGTCAATGGCATTGGATTCATATTTACATTTGAATGATACCTGATCACTACTGATACAATATCTATAAACTCTCACATCAGATATGACAATCTGATATCACAGGTAGAATTTCCCAGGCTTAAGTGTGTAAGATAATATCTATAACTTCCAATCTACAAGTAGTCTTCAGGTTCATGGCTCACTCTAGCAGGAGAACATAGGCTGTATTACTCTGTAACTTGACCTGGGTTGTAGGTACACCAAGATTGCATGACCAGACTGCAAGATATTGCATGCTGAGATCTCAGCTTCACATTTTGACTGATCTTTTTGATTGTTGCACACTAATAGCCCCTATTACAGGCCTTGAACACCTGAGCTATGGAGTATGGGGCTAACTTTATGCCAAGCCCTTCTTCAGCAATTGTCTGACAACTTTAACATTGTATAACATGCCACATGAACATTGCTTGTTAACACACTTTTCGATCCCCATAAATCAGTTGGTGACAAGATTTTGTAATTCCTTATTCCAAGCAAAATCTTTCACAGAAGAAAAATCGTTGAGAATCATTTTTTGGCAATCATTGGTCGGCAGATCATCTTGTTTTCATTATTGTATCATTTGGATCATCATATTATGTTGATGTGTATGTGTATTTAACTGTAACAATATATGATATAAAATTGATATATACATCATATCATACACGTTGAAGAACATTAATTTTACAATTGATAGGCTAAGAAAGATTTACACTCTGGACATGACATCACAAGTAGATTCAAGTTACAATATACAATAGACAGTAAAGCTGAGAGCATGACATCATGCTGGCCCATTTTACAAGCATCAAGCTCCAAATTCAAGCAAACATTTTTGAACATTATCACACCACAATTTCCAACATCAACAGCAATGAGTGGAATTATCAAGGTATTCTCACAGGCTGAATAAGTGGTTATAGTGATACAGAAATCCCAACCCGTGTAACTTGATAACAACATCATTCTTACAATATCACTTCACATAATCACCAAGGTTAAGCACTTGGATTTTGCCAAGAAGGGCCAAAGAATCCATTTTCAAGATAATTTACAACCAGGTGAAGCTGTAATTGCTCCAGTGAGAGTATCAAACTGCTCTACAAAAGCAGTTCCAAGAAATGAGTCATACCTTAATATCCTTCAGCAAAATAATATCAGTTCCATATCTTTAACAATGTACACAATGTCAAGTAGTGTAATAAATAACACAATTTACATCCCTGAGACAACGACAGGAAAAATCAAGCTTTAAAACACCTATTTTTAAAATCTTTCTCCAAGGCTTGGTTCTATCATCGACGAGGCAACGACTCCTGTGTAACTACAGGGATTCGAACACACAGCAACATACATTCGAGTCGCAGCAACTGCACTATGAAAACTGTCCTTATCATTCATGGTAAAATTTGATCCATTATCACCCAAAAGTGAGCTACATAACGTTCACTGATCAGACCCACACCAAAAAATTCCTTTCAAAATTTAGATTAATATGAGCCTTGTCTGATGAGTGAACCCCATGTAGCTTGCAGTGAAAACTGGCCTTAAGGTTTGAATCAGGGAAATGGCCACCATTTGTTATTGCTCTCTGCACATGCTCAATAGGTCTGAGCATGCTCAGTGGAATCAGGTCACTCCGGGCATGCTCAGTGCCAAATTAGGTCAGAGCAAATTTTCCATTGCATTTCTATAGTGAACTGCACACTACGAATTATAGGACGATAATAAGGTGCCGACGAATGTCACGATTATGACTAGCATCTAACTTTTTTTCTAATTTTTTTTGCAAAATTTTTGTATAAGTTAAAATCGTGACATTCGTCGCCAACCCACTAAAACGGCCGACTTCCGGCAATCTGACCAATCAGAGGGCCGTATTTTTGACACATTAAACAGCTTGAAGTGTTGCAACGACGCAAACGGAACCCACAGATATTCATAGTGCTGCACTGTTGCAGTTAATGAACTGCCACGGCAACTCAACTGTCACAGCGACTCAAATGTCGAAGCAACACACACGACTGTCGCAGCAACTCTACTCGCAGCAACTCTATGGTCGCAGCAAGTCTACTCGCAGCAACTGGACAGTCGCAGCAACTGGACTATCACAGCAACTCAACTGTCGCAGCAACTCAACTGTCGCAGCAACTCAACTGTCGAAGCAACTTGACTGTCGCAGCAACTCAACTGTCGAAGCAACTCGACTGTCGCAGCAACTCAACTGTCGCAGCAACTCGACTGTCGCAGCAACTCGACTATCACAGCAACTCGACTGTCGCAGCAACTCAAATGTAGCAGCAACTCGTGCCATGATACCCAATAAACAAATTTTAATTTGTAGCACAGTAAATTTACTGTTGACAATTAATACTAGACTTTGGGCTTTGACCTGTATTTGCAGCTGAGAAGGTCATTGGTTTGAAGAGGAGGACAATTCGCAAAGAAACTTCCAAGATCTCATCCGGCTGCGAGTCCCAGTGTCTGTTCAAGGGATCTATTTCTCAGTTTCCTTAAAAACTTAGCCATTCATAATTTGTTTACACATTTTACATGTTTTACTATGCCATCACAAGTAATAGCTCCGTTCCTGATAAAAGAATAGATGACTTACCCATTCCTAGCGAAGTTGGCCCACGCTCTCATCATCGCAATGCTCAGCTTTCCTTCCTCCTCGGTGCCATGTACATCACCCATCACGAAGGGCATCTCTTCGCCGTGGATTGCTTCAATGTGACTCGGCCGATGGTCTATTACGAATGACGGCTTGTGAGCGAATTGGTAAAAAAACACCCTCCTTTCTCCCTTGCGGGTCATTAGTCTAGCGGTAAGATCCACGGGACCAGCGAAATCCAAGTCAGTTATGAAGGCAATGAATTCGCGACCTAATTGAGCAGCGTCTCTGCCGCAAGATGCGTATTCCAGCAACATGGCACTGCGGATGACATCCACGTTATTGTCATAATACTTATTGAGGTAAAGAGTCATGAGATCCTCATAATCATCCTGCGATAAGCCAGATTTTAAGTCGAGGTTCAGTTGATCAACAACTGAGTAACCGTCATGCGAATTGATGCCTAGCAAATAGTCCACAGGGTTGAATTGACCAGCGTCTAAAAGTTTTAACGGGTCATCCGGAAGAAACTTGCCGTCAACGACAGGTCTGAACCTCCCAGCATATTGGCTCACTTCTTCTTGAGCATCTAATAACTGTTCGGGACTAACTTTCCGTAAGCATTCTAGCATGCGCCTATACGGATTAATTGGGCAAGAAACGGTTTCTGCCAAAGCTTTCGAAGCTTCGACAGGTTTATCTTGGATGGCACTAGGCGTCAGCATCGTTCCGCTATGGCTTATAGCTCGGATGAACATTCCACGACTGACCGGAGAAACCACGTGGAACCCTACACTCACTCCCCCAGTACCACCTCCGAAGATCGTTATACTTTCCGGATTCCCTCCGAACTCGCGGATATTATCCCAAATCCAGTGCATCGCCATCTTCTGATCCAGTAATCCAAAGTTCCCTCTGGCCAGCTCATCCAGAAGACTGAAAAATCCAAAGACCCCAACCCGATATTGCACCGTAGCTACGATAACATCCCCCCTGCCCGCTAACCTCCATCCTTCGTGAATCGCCGCTATCTCATTGGCAAAATCAGCTCCTTGGATCAAGATCATCACAGACAGAGATAACGTATTAATATGCTCGACATCTGACAAGTTCCGAGGAATGTAAAGGTTCAGATACAAACAATCTTCACTCGTTTTCGTCTCCGAAACTTTCCTCGATGTTCCGTAATGTCTTTCGTATATCTTGCTGAAATTCTGGATGTCCTGGATACAAGATGGCCTGAAGTAGGTGGCATTCCATATCTTCGCTAACGGCCAACCTAAATGTTTCTTTGGATCGCTGAATCGTAGATCTTCAACAGGAGGTTTCGCATACGGTACTCCGAGGAATCTGCTGTAGGTGTAGTCTCCATACTTGATGACTGACCCTCGTAGCTTGCCTGCAAAAGAAAACAAAGGGTATAACTTCAAATAAATTTCACATGATCAACATTTCATACAATGCCTCATTCGACAAGTAACCGCCAGATGAACACCTTTATTAAAAATGTATAATTATATATACCTTTTAAACATGCACAAAGTCATGAATCAGTTATAAACAACTTTTTATCTATTCCACTTCAATGCTTCTTTACCATCTTTGAATTAATAATTTAATTACTTGTTAACTTTTTTAGGGTGGTTAAGCTAGAACCTCTCTAACTGAAAATATCCTAGAGACCAAGACAGCATACTTCTGTTGAAAAAGATCAGAAATGACATATATATATATAGCATTTTCAAAGATACAAACAATCTATGTCTGTCAGAAAAAGATATACACATGTCTTCAATATATCAAAGTGATAAGTTATCTTGATGTCATCATGCATGAATAGGCCAATCACCAGCTGTACAATGAATATAGTACTACATACTACACAGTAGTACACAGATCTATATTTAGTGTAACCATTGCATGGCAAAGCATTGATTGAAGCTTTGAAATTGCTACAGTTAACTGTTCCAGCTGCAAAACAAGCAGCAAAAAAAGAAGGGAAGATAAATCTGTGCAAAAATATGTCAAAGCAATATGTGTGGATTTTATAATCCATTGCCCTACAGTTTATTGAGGATCAATCAATCACACATAATTTTGTGATATATGTAGGCCTATCTCAACACTAAATTTCAGAATTGAACCAACTTAAAACTCCAGCAGACCTTCAATCCTTTATATCAGCTGTTTGTATCAAAGGGCACACCTTTACTATAGTCTATACTGTTACCTTAACGAAGTATAAAACATTTTTATGAAAGTTGATAGAACTGTGATAAAAATATTTCATGACCCTTTAATTCTGAGTCATTCATTCATTTAATGTTTTTCTTAATTTTAAATTTTAGGCCTATTTTGTAGGTCAGCAAATTCAATTTCTTGTTCATTATCATAACAATTGTGATTGAATGACCCAACACTTCATTGACAATCAATCACCCTTTCAAAATAAACAAGAATTTGCAAACTTAGCTTACCCTGTTTTGTATTGAGGACAATGCTGGATTTCCTATGTTCCTTTGGGTCCAGCTGGTTGGCAGGGGAACCCCTTTCAGGGGTGTCAGGCAAGACAGCTGCCGCAGCAAGAATCACTGCCAACCAGACGACATGCTGGAAATGCCCCATGATGTAAAATCCTCAAAACATGCTAAAATCACCAAATAATTCCTTGACAATGCATGTCTTGGTGTTGTGGTAATATCCTCTTCAATTTTCAATCAAATTCGACACTTTTCAGGCACTCCAATGATGTCTTGACAGACGTAATACTTCGTTCCAATTTGTAAACAAACCAAAACAACGTCAAACTTTGTTGTTCGAAGTTGAGCGCCAATTGAGCAGACGAACTTCTTGTCAAAAGTTGTCAAGCGTATTTCACAGACAAGGTAAGTACTGTTATTGCATATCCTAATTAAGGGTAAGTTCAGAACATCCAAAATCTAGACACCAAGCAGACGGATTTTGTCTACCTTCCAATAGAACGAAGTGCACAGCTCCAAGTCATGCTGCCGACTGCAGGTAGGGCTAATCAGACAGCCTTATCTCACTGCGCTATCATAGGCTGGCCCACATGTCTGTTTACCTCTGTGTGCTCAGTATCGTCTGGCCATGTATATAGAAATGTAAACCAGACATTGTATTAGCATAAGAAGTTATAATCGGATAGGAAAACTGCATCCATCAAAGCATCATCAACAACTCATCATACATGTTTTGGTATACAGGTAAAACATGATGAGAACTCTTGAATTAAAAGTTCCTCTCAAGTGCAGTGTGTGTATGTTCTTATATATGTCAATGTTCTATCAACGTCATGGGTTTAATAATATCCCTGTGCAGAAACATAGCTAAAATTCCATAGTAAAATGCACGTGCACTTTCAAAACACTTTCAAAACATTGTACAGCAGAGCACAGCTGCTCAGCTGGGTAGCATAACTAAATGCTAAACTCATGTTCCTTCAGCACAGCACAGCATGTAGTGAGAGCTGTGTGCAATATTGGTACACCAACTTAGGCTCCATGAATTCTGAGCATGTATACTCAAAACATGCACAAAAACATCACTTTTGAAGCTGCTGAACACATCATACATCCATCGGCACAAGCTGAGCACTGAAGTTTCATGTTTTGAATTGCATTGTTTACACCGCCACCTGGCTGAAGTGTGCTGACCTATAGTGCTCAGCCAACCGTGACGATTTAGAACTCCAGACAATGAATGGACCTGACAGGCTCATGTGAGCTCTTGTGTCTCACAAAAGGGTCATTTTTGCTATGTTAATAATTCATAATCTTAATGAATTCATTTTGACTAGATCTAGGAAATTATGAAGTTAACCTTCTATATATAATAGACTCTATACTCGCTTTAAGGTAAAAAGTAAAAAACTTAGAACTTTAGTATGGTTATCCATCATAATTATCCATATCTGAAGTGATTTAAAAAGTTCCATTTCTTTTCTTTAAAAATTTTGAAATCCATTGGCTACTTTGGGCGGCAACTACTTTCAGAAATGAAGTTTTGAACAATTTTCCTTTTTTGTCTACAAGTGGACTGCTCTTGCATTGCCACTTCATTTTCCAGCCTTGGCAGATCAGAACATATGCTGTCTTGTGTTGCCACCTATTGATGAGTGTGCTATTCCACGAGCTCCTGCAAGCGTCCACATCATTTCAATCAGATGAACACACACAATTTTGTCTGGAAGACACTCCAGGGGCTGTTTCTGAGTGTGCTGATTGCCTTGTCTACTTTCTTAGAGAATGTGATTGCCGAGTCCGACTCTGGTATACATCAATGTTGAATAGAAATTTTGTGAATGTGCAATGAAATTGGAACTATTTCTTGGGACAGCAATGCTGTAGAATACAAAATCAACTTTTGTGCTAGGTGGCATCAGCATGCAGTTTTCACTTTCACCAGACTGGGCTATGATAGTACGAAAACCATCTTGACACCCAGAGGAAAAAAGAGTACATTTGAAGCACTCGAATTATTTAATTTACGCTTCATTTATACTACCTATCCATACTCTCCAAATACACTCCCTTGTTGAAAAGTATACACATTTTTGCAGTACAATCGGAGTACATTTGGTAATTTAAATAATTCGAGCGCTTCAAATGTACTCTTTTTTCCTCAGGGCAGTAATACTTGCTACACGTACCAACTACCAAAGTGTAACTTTCTTTTGCATGCTGGGCACCAATTTCCTCACCTTTATCATGCATCGAGCATATTTTGAGTGAATTTCTGTGGTTTGCTACAAGGATTGCATGAAAATGATGATCATCTAGCATGCAGAGGGACCTGCAAATATATTGTGCTGATCACAAGTTGAAGATAAGGGGATATCATCCTTTTATTTTGTCAGTCTCAGATAAGCACTGTTTTTTAGTCTGATTAAAGTTTCTTTTAGATATCTAGAGATAGTGTGAGACAACGTAGACAGATAAACTTTATTTCATGAGGGTAAAACTTATATGAGCGCAGCTCACTTAGCACAAGGACAGCTCATTCTGTGTGCCGCTTCTGTCTACAGTGACTGCCTGAACAGGAAGCGCCTGTAGTTACCATAAAAGTGGAGTTAGTAGTTTAGTCAGAGTTTAGTTTGGTAAATAATTAAAATACCTCAAATATCTTCCAAAATAGCTTTAAAATTTCAGTCTTGTCGTATAACAACCTACAATGACATATTTCAGGGATTTAAATCAACATGCGTATCCAACATTGGAAATAATTATTTCCATACACCTGATTGTAAGAAGTGACTGAAAATTAAAAGTCAACACAAAAGTTAATGACTTAAATGGCTCACCAAGTAAGAAATCATAACAATATACTTAAGGTTACATAATCTTCATTAACTATCAACAAATTATGTAACAGTCTAATAGTAAACAATCATCTCTGAATAGCTATGGTTTCATTGATCTCAGTTATGTAACATCAGTAATTTAACATAAAAATTTTTAATATCCAAATTTATCTATCCAAATTTAACACAGATTTGAATCTATCTATCTAACTATCTAACTATCTAACTATCTAACTATCTAACTATCTAACTATCTAACTATCTAACTATCTAACTATCTATCTATCTGATCTTATCTATAGATCTGATCTTATCTGTCTATTCTATCTATCTACACATTTGCCCAGAACTTTAAAAAGATAAATTGGCCTTCTACATGGAAAATTGAAGATAATGCAGTAGTTCTATGACAATGCTGCACGAATTTCATGGCATTGCCATTTACATATTATTATAACAGTGTGAGACAATAGGCTAAAGAGACAGAAAATGTAATACTACATAGCAACAATGAACCAAAATAAGTACAGTATGTCAGATTGTATTGTACATCGTGGACTACCTTACTATTTGACAATATGCCAGCCCCATTTAGCTACAAAGGGAGTAGATTTTTGTTGTCTGCCAGAAGTGCAACTGGGAGTCATTTGTCAGTCTTTATGCTTGTTATTCGAAGTTGCTCGAATTCTTTTGTCAAAGTGACATTTCCTGGTAAATGATGCAAAAGATCTGAGGATTGACAAGAGTTTTTTACACCTATTTACTCTTTTCTTTATTATTCTTTGTGGTGGCTCTTACCTGTGAGCTCTTGTGCAAAGTTAAATGGCTTAGCAATTGTTAAAATGTGTTTCCAAGCACTTACTGAAGAGAGTTTGTGGTTTTTAACAGCCAGGTACACTCAGCAATAAATACCTGCTCAGATTTGCTGAAAGAAACTAAGTAAAGTGGCCAAAAGTAAAAATAAAAGAAGTATAAAAACGTGTACTATTCACTTTGTTCAAGCTAATTGATTTGAGTCATTCACCTGTGGGCTCATTGAGAGAAGTTATTCCACAGGTAAATAGTTTCAAAACTTTAAAAGGAAAATGTGATAATTTAGATAGATTGAGTGGTTAGACCACTTGGATTTAAAATTATTTAATTTCATGCAATTAGGGGCCGACCAGACGATAGTTGGGGGGGGGGGCTATGGACTTTACTCCCGGGACGAACTTTTTTTTTCGTTCGCGACGCGTCGACGAACAATTTTTTTTCGCATGCGCACTCGCGACAAACTTTTTTATCGTAATTTTAACATTACGGTATAGTCCAGTTGCCACTCCTATGTGTCCCATAGTGAACCTTGCAAGTGTGAGAAGTGTAAGGTTTTATGGTGGATTCATCATCATATAGGTATATAGAAAAAATTTAGCCTGGTTGCCACTCCGGCAACTTTGGGCAACACCGGTAATTAGCATAAATCCAAAATGGCCGCCGTACGCCCAACCGCAACGACAACTTTTTTAATAATTGTCCTAGAATCAAATGCAATACCACTTTTTCAGATAATTTTGACCCAAGAAGCATGAATCTGGCATCAAAATTTCATTATCTGGTCATTTTGCATATGAAATATCAAGATTACATCAATTCAACACAAATTTCCATCAACCAAAAATCAACATCCCTATCATTTTCCAATTTTTACTGATTTCCAACAAAATGTTCTAACATAATCCAATTTTCATTCATTTACAATGTAATGAATTAAATTCTACAGTATTAAATGTTTAACAGTACCATGGACATTTCAATGAGAGATGTCATAGTATTTGTATATAATCAAATTCAACGACAGTCGACAGTTTACGTCCGTGCTTGACCAAACTACTTCCACTTGTCATCAGACAACCACTCGTGGTGTTCTCTTGCATTAGTGTTTTCTGCCAGAACCCCTTCTCAATTTTCATATTTTCTTTGTTAAATTCTTGAATTTTGAAAAGACTGATGCAACAAGTACTGTTTTTACAAGCACAGTAAATAGTAAAAGAGAATTTGATGCGGTGGGAGCTTCAAGTGGAGGTCTTGCATGCTTTGCCTTAGGCTTTACAGCTACAACTTAACGCATGCATAAGATCATTTGAGCCTGGAGGCTGACTGACTGTTTCTGGCACTGGCCTGCCATCTTTTATCACCCATACATACTCTGTGATATCCAGTGCTGGAGGAACCAACTGGTCAGCTGCTGTCATGTATACTGGTCTTCAGATGGGCACGCTTGATGTTGCAGTGCAGGAATAGGTTCTCTTCCATTACTGGAAGAGACTTCAGCTTCAGGAGCCTTCCGGCTTTCTCTATGTACAGATGGCATCTCACCTCACTCATAGACATCCTCTTAGGCTGTCCATAAAGTGCACAAATACATTTGTGTCCCTCTGTTTCAGTTCTTCTGTTGTCACATCTTGCTCTCACTAGATAGTGTCATCACCAAAGAAATCTTCAGCTTTTCCCTTGTCATGCAAATAGGAGTTGGTGTGTGATCCAGTCAAGTAGTGCATTCTTAATATTTGAAGGTACCTTGGCCTAAGATTACAACATGTTGAATTAATGTTTGAAACAGTTTCTGAACAAGACTTGAATTGCTTCCTTTTCTTAAGCAGCCAAAAGCTTATATCAAGTAAATTTGTATGTCATCATAAGGAAGGCTATTGAAAGGCTATTGGAATGGAGTGAGTTATATATGATCAGTTATTGGACAGTGATGACAGGCCATGAATCTCTTCTGAGTTGGAAACAGTCTCCTACAATGTCCTACATGGGAGAAAAAATCTGCCAATCTCTACAATATTGCTTATGGCGATTTTGCTCCTCCAGAAGCAGAAGTTATTGTCAAGCAGTCTGTTACTTTTGGTGAGAGTATGGCGTCTGCATTTCAAACATCTCTACCTGACAGATTCCACATTACCATCTCCTCTCCCATATGGACAATGATGCATATGAAGAAAGGCATGAAGGACCAAAGGTGGATGGTCGAATGATATATAATGTGTTATATATTAGCAACTTGAATGTATACAATAACACAAAATACAATATTTGATTTAGAAGCAATCTTTCTCTAGATGTTGACTATCGGTGAACAGAGGCAGATGGCATTGGGAGATGTCTATAAATATGAATTGTGTCCAGTATCACTTTCCTTGATTGATGAGTGCGACAACATAAGAAAAGGAAGCAATTCACCACTTATTCAGAAACTGTGCGTACCCGATCCCTCTCCACAGACACATGAAATCACTCCGATTGACATTTGGGTCACTTTCTGTATCACATTGTTTGGCCTTTAGAAGGACAACTGCAAGATCTTGTAGAGTCGATAAATTGGAAAATGTCTACTATACATGTATCTGCCATCCTGGTGACAAAGTCATGGTCTTTGACAAGTATTACAGTTTGTCTGCTATGGATCATGAGCATCAACGGCATGCTGCAGTTGGTTCCATAAAGTATGACCTAACCCTAACCACTGCCATGTCAAGAAACCATTTATAAAAATAACATCTAGCATATAGCTATCAAAATTTTTGAGTACATGCAACTTTGGTGATGGGGTGACTGCGGTAAGCCTGAGTGATTGTGTGATTAAACACAAAGAAGCAGACATTAAAATGATTTTACCTTTTGTGGCAGTTAATGCCGGATTCGCTCATGTATCTGATGATACATATGTCTTTGTGTTCCTCATGTATTTGGTCAATTTGGGTTTACCAACACAGCATTCAAGTTACAGTGCAAGTGCAGCATTGGCATCGATCAGTTTTGGACATCAATTCAACATGTTGTAATCTTAAGCCAAGGTGCCTTCAAATATTAGCAAAGCGCTACTTGACTGGATCACACACCAACTCCTATTTGCATGACAAGGGTAAAGTCTGTCTGCACTAAAGGTCCCAAAAGCTGGAAATTCAGTCAGCTCCAACCAGTGTGCTAGATGGTGAAGTATGACTGCAAGGATCACGAAACACCGCAGGCACTGTGGAAAAATTGGTTAAATCACTGTTAAATATAGTGGTCAATCCCCCAAGGCCTTTTGTTTACATTCCTAATTTCACACTCTTGATAATTATGTACCATTACAGGCCAATGTCTATCAGTGACTTCACTCGTGGTTGGTTCCTCCAGAACTGGATGTCACAGAATATGTATGGGTGATAAAAGATGGCAGGCCAGTGCCAGAAACTCTGGTTGGTTAATGCACTTCTCAGCTTTTTTGGACAGAACTGAAATGCTCTTAAATGATGCTCAATTAAAGGCAATTGTGCAGTTTTACTCCAAATTTTCGGCATCAGGAGTCTTAAAAAACATGTGAGGGGAAAAAAAATTTTTTTTTCGGGGGGGTCACTGCATTTTTTAACAGGAAAAAATGCTATTTTTAGCTTAAAATATGACAAACACACTAAAATAGAGGCCGAGGGATGAATTTCAATAGTAGAAATGCAAATATAGTGTCAAATGAAAGCAGAGAAATAGCACTATATATGTTCCTGGAGGCGCTTTTTTGGATTTTGGTCTGAGTTTTTTTTTATTCCCAAAAAAGATGCCAAAAATGGCTCAGTTTCAACTAAAACCCCATGGAACTGGGATTAAAATTAAATTTTCAAGAAAGCACCTGAATAATCTTGTAGCACTGCTTCTCTGCTTTCATTTGACTCCTCATTTGCCTTTCTACCATTAAAACTCATCCCTCGGCCTTTTTTTGAAGTTTTTCTTGATATTTTAAGCTAAAAATAGCATTTTTACTATAAAAAAATACAGTGCCCCCCCCCCCTGCAAAAAAATGTTTTTTTTCCTTGACATACTTTCTTTGAAGCCATATGCCGAAAATTTGGATAAAATACACAGAACTGCCTTTAATACAGCAGCATTTGAAGGAATAGCAGTGTAGCCCTCAAAAAGCTCAAAAGTGCATTAACCAACCAGAGAACAGTCAGTCAGCCTCCAGGCTCAAATGATCTTATGCATGCGTTAAGTTGTAGCTGTAAAGCCTAAGGCAAAGCATGCAAGACCTCCACTTGAAGCTCCCACCGCAACAAAATCCCCTTGTACTATTTACTGTGCTTGTGAAAACAGTACTTGTTGCATCAGTCTTTTCAAAATTCAAGAATTTAACAAAGAAAATGTTGAAAATTGAGAAGGGGTTCTGGCAGAAAGCGCTAATGCAAGAGAACACCACGAGTGGTTGTCTGATGACAAGTGGGAGTAGTTTGGTCAAGCACGGACGTAAACTGTCGTTGAATTTGATTATATACAAATACTATGACATCTCTCATTGAAATGTCCATTGTACTGTTAAACATTTAATACTGTAGAATTTAATTCATTACATTGTAAATTAATGAAAATTGGATTATGTTAGAAAATTTTGTTGGAAATCAGTAAAAATTAGAAAATGATAGGGACGTTGATTTTTGGTTGATGGAAATTTGTGTTGAATTGATGTAATCTTGATATTTTATATGCAAAATGACCAGATAATGAAATTTTGATGCCAGATTCATGCTTCTTGGGTCAAAATTATCTGAAAAAGTGGTATTGCATTTGATTCTAGGACAATTATTAAAAAAGTTGTCATTACGGTTGGGCGTACGGCGGCCATTTTGGATTTATGCTAATTACCGGTGTTGCCCAAAGTTGCCGGAGTGGCAACCAGGCTAAATTTTTTCTATATACCTATATGATGATGAATCGATCATAAAACCTTACACTTCTCACACTTGCAAGGTCCATGTTTTGGCAACTGGACTAGTACCCTAGCTGCAGGTGGAAACAAACTTTTTTTTTTATTTCCATGTGCTGAACAAACTTTTTGTTTCAGTGTAAAGTGGGAAACAATCTTTTTTTTCACCAAATATTCATAGCCCCCCCCCCCGCCAAAGATCATCTGGTCGGCCCCTTATGCAACTGTCTTCTCTTTTTATTTCAGGTAAATTTGAATTCTTTTCATTCTTGGCGTTGGCATAAAGTTGTGGAGGTTTCTTGCTACATCTGGGTGTGAAAAATCTACATACATGTAAACTTGTTTGTGCCTGATATATATCTGATGATCCTGATCATAAGTTTTGTCTTGATACATCTGCTAGTAAAGATACCATAGCACTGGGGGGGGGGGGGTCCGGGGGGCTGTAGCCCCCAAAAATTTTGGAAGATCAATTTTTCATGCACTTTTGGGTCGGAAATTTTGTGAATTTAATATATTTGGGACTATTATGGCAATTTCTTTTCGGCAGCCCCCCCCCTCCAAATGTATTGACCGCCTATGCCCATGAGTAAAATGTCTGTTCATTCTTGATACATCTGTGATATTCTGCAGGTAATTTTGTTCTTCAAACATCATGCACATTGTTTCGTTCTTGATTATTACATTTGTAGGCCTACATTTTTCTCCATGTAAATGTATCGATAGTTTGCAGAATCATACCACAAAAACTTCAACAAATTTATAAACAAATTTGTAAGATATATATCAGAAGTTAAATGGGGACCATTTCAAACAGTACAAAACATATCCAACCCCCTTAATTTGTTTTTACCAAAACCCCTTAATTCTCATGCATTGCTACACCACGAGGTCTTTTCATACTTTAAAGTGGACCTTGTTGTCCTAATGATAATGGGTAGGACATGCCCTTTTCATGCAATAGGGGTGTAGAATATAGGCCCTTTCAAAGTCTAGGACCTTTGCATGAAAGGTCAAAGCACACAATGGGTCAGACCAATTTGAAGGTCATTTTCAAGATTTAGGACTTATCATAGCCAAAAGGGTGGAATGACCTGTTTGATATCAATTACTGTACAAGAAATTTAACAAGGCATGTTAAAGGTGATTTGTGTTGAATTGTTGTGTGAGGATTTTAACAGCAATATCACAATACCTTGACGAATTGTTGAACAAATTTGTGATTCTTAAGATTTACAGGTTGGTCATATATTATTGAGTTAATTGATAGCAGTCACAGGTCTTCTGTAGGCCCATATACGAGTTAGTGATAATATAAGATTGTCTCAGGATAAAAATTGTAATTCTTAGATTTGTGGGATTTCATTGAAAATATTATGTGCCTTAACCATAAGTTACGAAAACTAAATGTGTGAAAATTTAAAATTTTTTTTCATGATTTTTCATATACTCTTCCACGTGTAATTTATGTTTAGTCTTTTTTTATTCACTTTATTTATTACTATTTCACTTCTTTCCTTTGAAGTTTGGAGCTCTTACAAAGTTACAAATACCAGGCAGACTTTCTCTTTGTCATTTCTGAACAATTAAAGGCTAGTGTTTTATGTCCCAGCTGGCCACAAATTGATATATGATAAATGTTTGATTAGCTATTGTATGGGTGGCCTCTGTGTCACTCTATAATGTGTTTAATGAGTTTTTAGTCACACCAACAACTGTAAATGGTAAAGGTGAATTTCTATTGTAAACAGAGAATAGCATCTAGGTGATTTTGTGATGCATTGGTTGTTTGTTTCTACACATATGTTTATTAAGGCCAGACATAGTCAATTGCTAGCTTCTCGGATCGACCGACTCAACAGATTTTCTCCTATGGAAAAAATTGAGCGTACACACAATTTTTATTAAATTGACTTTTAAAAAAAATTGAGATTACATCTTTTTTTCCATTCTACCACTTCTGCAAAGCCTTCATTGAATAAATCACACATCCCCAAAGACAGCCAATGAACATGCCTTCAGCCCTTCATACATATGATGCAAATGAGGGCGATTTTGCCTGTTCGAGCAATTCCGTAAATCGGACAATTATAATTCTTACGGTTTTAGAGAGATCTATCCAAGTGCTTCAAAATGATAGGTATAACGTCTCCGGCGAGTAAGTAGTTTTTACACAAACTCGTTAAAAAGATTTGAAGTGGAGAGAAATGCTGCACATTGATTGGCTATGACGCTCGTGACGCAAATCTATGATAATTCAGACTCTTTGAGGGAATCGTCTAGGTAGATTCTCTGGGTGCATTCTACTGACCGTCCACAGAAAATGCTGCAAGTAGATCCGAGAAGCTAAAGATCAATTATGTCTGGCTTAGTTTTTGCTGTAGGTCTACACTTTGCATTCACATCCTTTCATATTGCCATGACATGCATTTTAAAAAGTAAAATAAAAATTGGCCAAAAGTTCAAGATGAAACAAAGTTTATAAGCATGTGAAAATTGCAAAAATTACAAAAATGACCAAAAAGTGCTCATATTTTCATGACATCATGCTCAGGTGGACACATTGTGTCATGGGAATGTTCTCTGAGCTGTGTCAATAGACAAACCATGCATAACTTTTGCCATAAAAAATGAGTTAATTTTTTTATTAGTTGCATGACTTACAAATATAATGGGCCTAATTTTATTGCTAAATTGTCCAATTGTAGCATGTTGATCTTTCAATCATCTGGGTTAAGTTGCTACACTCTCAGTCATAAGTTATTGGACGCATCTGCATTTCCTGAGAAATTGACCATGATAAGCTACCATCACCAAGATTAATGTAGGGGCATTAACTCCGTGATACAGTAGCTATATGTATATACAGTGCCACCTGTAAGTTAGTGAAACGCATGATATTGTGCCATTGAATCAATGCTAAACATCTTCAACCAAACTGCTTGTGGAAGCATGAATTCTTATCCAATGAGAGGAAAACATATTGGGTCATAAAGGCTGATATGTGAGGCATGTGGCATAACAATGGCAGCCACTTTTCTCTGCTGCTGTCCGAGTTAGGTATGAATCAAAGTCTTTGATTAGTAAGTGAACCACCGTTCCCTGAGGAATAACATTGGGCCTGTGTTTCACTTACTTATCAAAGACATTGATGCAATGGCAGCACTGTATATACATTCTGTGAGGCTTTTATAAAAGTAGAATGTGTCAAACAAGAAACAAAATGCAGAAATTTAATATTTAAAACAAGATCATTTCTTGGGTCCTATTGCGAGAGATAGGCCATGTGGAAAATGTCTTTTGCAGAGGAAGTGGACACGCTTCAGAACACATGGCCACAGGCCAGTTATTTTTGTTTTATTTTGTTAAATTTTTGAGGGGCTGGGGTAGTTTTAAAAACTCCGGAAATGCACCTAATTGGGACTTCAAGAATAATTGATTGTCTGGTTTCTTGGTGCATAATCAGCAGCTGCTCATTGTTGAGTTGGCATAAAATTTATCATCCGTCCATTTTCCCTTAATAAATGAAAATTGAATTTTAAAATTAGATGTCATCTGCAATATTGAAATACTGAAAATGCAACCTGGCGTATTCAGATATATAATTATGTCTATACATACATGGGATGGCTGTGATACAGTCCTGTCAGATGGCTTTCAGAAAGTAATTTTTAAAATTTTGTAAATTTAAAAAGTATTCACTTATAAATGCAATAATTATGCATGTATAAAGTGTCGGTACACCAATATTACAACACAGATGTGAAAATTGATTGCTTGAACCTTGGATTTCGAAACAAAATTCTATCATGTTAAATCTCAATATATATCATCATTTCAAATCCTCCAAACAGTTGATCAAATAATTCAGCGATAAAAGGTTATAAAATGAAAGGAAATTTGGTGTCTCATGAAATCAATATGCAAATCTACCCTTGGTACAAAATTCTGACAATCTCATGTAATTTATGCCTTGTACTCAGTATTTTGAACTGTGTTCTATGCTGAGGATGGATGGATGTTTGATTGGGGCTTTTCGTCCTGTATTTATGCACTTGGTAGACTAATGGACAGGAGGAGGACACGGCAATGAGGTAGAGGAATTGAAACAGCCGTCCAACATAGGCCAAGGTGACCCGGCAAGAGCTGGATTCGAACCCTGGACCCAGCGATTGGCAGCCTAGCACTCTACCACCAGACCAACCCTCCCCCTACTCAGCATCCCAACTGAGTGTTCCAATTGAATGTACATTAGTCTAACTATATACCTACATTGTGTTATGACTTAAATTTCCCTCTATAATTTGCTCAGGGTCCAAATGCTTTATAAAAGATTTGTTGATGTCTCGTGTCAGCCTCATTCTCAAATGAGACATGCTGTTTACCGGAGTGACATCTGCTGTTTACTTCAAATATTAACCTTCCAATCGAATTCTGGCAACCAACATGGAGATTCAACATGTTTTCCTTGTGCATAGCTCTGTTAACATGGTGACTTTGTTTTTCTGCAAATATTAGGTTTTATTTTCATGATTAATGTTATCTGCACATGATCCATAATTCCCATAAACATTGCAATGGGACTATGAGAGTCTGAGAGTCTGAGAGAGCTAGTGCAATGTTAGGTACTGTAATTATGATAGTTATAAACATCAAAGACTTTTTGATGATTCACTTTGCACTCATGTAAAAGTTGAACCCATTTCTTATTGATTTATTGGGGTTTGCTAGCTGAATTTGGTGAAGCATGCAGACATGATACACTGTGGTCAACATCAAGAGTATCTAGTGCTTCCAAGTGCATGAATCTGGGTCTATAAATTGATTCTGTAATATATTCACACTAATTGTCATCACAATATTGCAGCAAGGTATAAGGTATTCAGTAATTCAAGCATCAGCAAGTGCAGTTGGAACAGTCAGTACCGCAAAAAATTGAAATCCTGATTTTTTGTTTCTGGCCTTTGGACCTGGGGGGGGGGGGGGGTACTTACTATGTTCAAGTGTACACCTATGCTGGGCTCAGTAGGCTCCCTTTTTTAACTGAAAAATTCCTAGAGTTGGGTCTAAAAATCTGACATAATTCCTAGAGTTGGCCCCTAAATTTAAATAGGAACTTTTAGCGAATCGCGATGTTATTTTTCAGTGAAATTATTGGTTAATTCCTGGGAAAAAATGGCAAATACCACTGCGACGACACAAAAAATCCTATAGTCGGGGTATTTTCGCGACGACCGACCACCTAGCACCGGGTCTGGTCGCCGAACTTCCAGCCTAGCATATGTATCAGAAAAAATTTTGAGTACCCCCCCCAGGCCTTTGGACGACATACGGTGCCATTATAACCGTATTTTTAATAAGCATGCGATTCTGGAGTCTCTTTCCTATGTCCACGAACGCTCAAAATCCCACAGGCCACAGTTGGCAACTTGAACATCTAACGTCCTACGGCAAAACCTAGTAAGTCACATTAGGGGAAAAATTGAGTTGAGGTCAAAATAGGACTTCTAAGACTTGTTTCTATATATTTATTAGGTTTTGATTTTCAAGAAGTGGCCTGTTACCCCAGAATGACACTGGCAAATCCTAACCCCTGTATTTCTTATAGCAAGGACTGGAATTTAAAAGTCAATTTTCTCAGAAACTCCTTAATGTGCCTTACTAGGTTTTGCCTTAGGACGCTAGACATGGGAAGCACATGCATTGCATGGAATCCTCACAGTCAATGCAGGGCAGGAATTGCATGCTTATCAAAACTGCTGTAATGGGTCTAGACAAAGAGTTTTACAACAGCAAACCACACAGGTCATGTTTTTGTGGTCAGCTTTGTTTAGAATCTGTGTTGATAAAAGTGGCATCTGACCTTTGGGAAGGGCAGAGAACACCCTTGAAGCAAATTACCCTTTCCTGGGGGGTAATTTGCTGGTAAATTCTCACCTCGTAGATTGTGGGGTCTTGATGGGTTGTGTGGGTCTGGAGTATCTGGACCTTATGGGATATGGATGGTAGGGTAATAGCATGGATTAAACTACAATAAAATTGCTCACTTTTCTTGTTTCTGTGAATTAACCAAAGCAGATAATGTGTCAAATTGCTCACTTTTCTTGTTTCTGTGAATTAAACCAAAGCAGGTAATGTGTCAAATTGCTCACTTTTCTTGTTTCTGTGAATTTTAAAAACCAAGCAGATAATGTGTCAAATTGCTCACTTTTCTTGTTTCTGTGAATTTTAAAAACCAAGCAGATAATGTGTCAAATTGCTCACTTTTCTTGATTCTGTGAATTAAACCAAAGCAGATAATGTGTCAAATTTCTCACTTTTCTTGTTTCTGTGTGAATTAAACCAAAGCAGATGATGTGTCAAATTGCTCACTCTTCTCATTTCAGTGATTTAAACCAAACAAGATAGTGTGTAAAATTTGTTACTCTTCTAGTTTTACTGTTTTAACAAGAGAGGTGTTGTGTCTTAAATACGTGACTGTTCTTATTTCTGAGAATTGAACTGCAGGATATTGTGCCAGACAAGTTACTTTTCTCTGTCTTATTTTAGTAATTTTAAATAAATGGCCTACATATATGAAGAGTTTTTCCATCATCTGGATTCACCCCTGTGGCCCTCATGTCAGTTAACATGGATGCCCTAATTGCCCAGAGGGGTTTTTATTTTGGGGGGGGGGGGTGATTCTGTGGTTCTGCAAGACAGTGGGAGTCTTGGAACCCATTGTATGGTAATGCTGACCACCCAACTAGAACACTGGAGCATGTTAACACGTGGTCTGTCAATCATGCTTTACACATGCTGATCTGTTTGTGGGCATGGGGCAATTTGCCAGTTTATCCCATTCACCAGTTGCATTGTGAGTTTGCAGGTTGTTTGCCCTATCCTATGCCAGTTTGTTCAATGCAAAACACTTTGTACACACCATTTTTCTCAGACCTGCAGTATCTGTTCAAATATAAGCCAGCTACAATTGACAATTGAAAGTCTTTGAAAATAGACATATATAATTGTATACATACCATACATACTTTTATTTTTTATAATTAGATACCCACCCAAAAATTGAATATGCTTTGTTAAATAAATTATGTATAATAAAAGCAAAATTCTTGCACATTTTGACACACTGAATCCCGCCAAAAATTGTGGCCTGAAATGAGAATTACTAAAAAAAGAATACATGATTTTCCTCCCGAAATTACAATGACATTAAGTGACCTTGACATAACAGTTACTCAAGTCCATCTGAATTTTTTGTTAGGCCTCTTGACATTTATTGAAGTAAGAGATACATATGATGACATATATTACAATTCTCGTACAACTTGCCAGATAGCCAGCAGGAAAATCCAGTGAGAAAATATTTAATTAAATGCAAAATACAATTAGCACTGATATGGAAAAAATATTGAAGCAGCCTGAACTTTTGTCCGCTAGGCCTATTGCAGGCCTAAACTTGACAATAAAAAATGAATACTCAGCTTCTAATCAAGTAAATACTGTTCTCCTAGAACTGCATGAAGAGGGGCATTTTTGCACCATTTTTGCCACCTGCCAGAGAAGAGTTTCTAAATCAAGACAGGTAGTTGGGGGGTTAGCCCTGCACCCTGAGGAATTCTTAGAGCACAAGAATCATAGGGGTAAAAAGAGCAGGAAGGGTGGAACCTAGCCCAGGATAGCTGGGGAAGTATTGATTATATTGGGAGAACAGGGTTACAGTCTTTTACCTGCAGGTATTTTGTGTCTGGGTATGATAGTACTGCATGGTGTTGTCAGTTGTTTTTGAAGTCCTCTTTGCGAAAAAAGAGGAAGAAGAAGAGGAGATGATGTTGAGGAATTTGCAACAGGAATTGTATACTTTGGAAAAGTTTTTGTAATTCTTCAGTTGTTCAGCTTAGTTGATTTTGTGTTTGAAACTTTGATGTTTGGCGAATACATGTAATTATTGTTTTATTTTGCAGAAATACGGCAACATAATTCAGTGACACGATGCTTCGCTCAAGGTCTTTGTCTGCGTGGGTTTGAGTCCCATTTTCAGTGGACCTTCATGAACAACATCCCAGCTGGATGTCGTTCGGAGGAGACATTAAATTGGTGGCCCCTGGTATCAGTGTCTGTGCCCGGGTGTCTGTCGTTCCCTCACATTGGGTAAATGCATGAGTAACATGTTGAAGACTGGCTGTCTCCCATCTCATCAATCAACCTTCGTGAGTGCCCAGAAATAGGCTTAGAGTTAGAGCCTAGAGGGCTGCACTATCTATCTATCTATCTATCTATCTATCTATCTATCTATCTATCTATCTATCTATCTATCTATAATAATAATAATATAGTATGATTTTATATAGTGCCCATTCCAGATGAATCTGCTCACCGGCGTTCACCATACTGAATGGCAATCATACCAATCATTATAATTAACTATCTACAGTATCTGTCTATCTGTCTATCTATCTATTTTTCTATGTAAGCATGACAGTGTAAGACCAGGCGTCCACTAGGGCCAGGACAAGACCAGGAACCACCAGGAAAGTGAAATTGACCATTCCTCATCCCTTCAGCATGTTGTCCTGGTGTTCCTGAAGCCTTCCTCATGCTGTCCTTATCTTTCCTGGACGCTTCTTGGTGCTTCAGCGCCTTCAGCAGAGGCAAACATTTCAGCGTCCAAATTTTGCTCCAGAGCAAAATTTGGACGCTGAAATTGATTTCCTGGTACCTTCAGCGACTTGTCCTCATTGTCCTGACAGTGTCCTGAAGGCTTCCTGGCTTTCCTGAACCCTTCAGGAACCCTTCAGCATCTTCTTGAAGCTGTCCTGGACCCATCTGCGCTGCTGACAGCTTCAAGAATGTTCAGGAAGGCTTGCTGAAGGTATGCTGAAGGCGCTGAAGGCTTGCTGAAGGCATGAGGAAGTATTGAGGAACCAATGCTGAGACTACCAAGAAGCTATCAGGAATGGTGAGGAACATCAGGAAGCCTTGCAGACAGCTCCCAGAAGGTGTCAGGACAGCACAGACAGCGTGCAGAAGGTGTCAGGAAGATGCGGAAAACATGCAGAAGGTCCCTGGAAAGGCGCTGAAATATGTTTAGAGAAAGATATTTATTGGGAAAAATAAGAAAATGATCCCCAATCAGCTACCAAATAACATTTCCTCATGTCGTCCACACATTGTCTGGAAGGCTTCTTCATTGTCCAAGCCTTTGTTTTTATCCTTCTTGGAGTGTTCTGCATACTGTCTGCAGACAAGATGCAGAAATTCTTAAGAATGGACCATCTGATGCTGAAGATATGCTGAAATGGGCAAATTTGCTTCCCCAACCCTTCCTGGTCTTGTCCTGGCCCTAGTGGACGGCCCTTTGTTAAATTATGGGGGCCGTCCACTAGGGCCAGGACAAGACCAGGAAGCATCAGGAAAGTGAAATTGACAATTCCCCATCCCTTCAGCATGTTGTCCTGCACTGCAAAAAATTCCCGTTAAATTTTACAGTTAAATTAACTGGCAACTTTGTTCCAGGTCTAAGAACTGTAAAAGTACTAATAAACCTGAACAGGACAATGAACCGTAAAATGCAGATTGGTACATTTAACTGTAATTTTGCAGATTCAACAAGGTGATATTACGGTATAATGTACATATACAAAACAGTTTATTTAAAGTATATTTTACAGTTATATCAACTGTCAAACATAGAATATAAAGAATGCAAGAGCTGTAGAATCTACTGTAAAAATACGGATAGTATATGTTATTCTTACTTATGCACAAGTGTGCAACAACAGACTAAGCACGTGATTTAACTGTCGCATAGCTGTAGGGATGTACCGAAGCTGGAATCAGCTGAGAGAGCTACTGACTCCAGGCTCGGCCTTACTCATCTCTTGCTTGACAGCAGGAAAGTAAGTCCATCAATTATACCCAGCAATTAATTCGCGCACATTTTCGATATTTTCCAAGAGAACCAGGTGTCAAGGTTATCGAAGTATGTTCTATTGATGCAGACTGCGCTTGGGTTATTTTGGTTTTAATGGTGTCAATCTTTAGATCACATCATGAGACTCACACAAATGTCAATGTCACATATAGATATTACAACTTTTGCATAATGACAGCATCCTTAAGATCATATGAATGAGGATGTTCCCTTACCTTCAGATAAGTTATAAATTAAGTTTGATTAACAGCTGTGTAAAGCATATGTTATAGATGGCACCACGTGTTCCATGGTTGAAGTCTATGCAATCTCTTGTTTATAGTTCCTAATCTGACCAGGTGTATTGATTGTTTGGCCAATTCAAATGTTTTGTCTGCATATTACAAGTTGCCAGTAAATTAACGGTTGAAGTAATTGTTCATTAACGTGAACTGAATGTTAAATGACATTTTGCAGTAAATTTATATTGGAGCCATTTTGTAACTGACAAAGAACTGTAAATTCCCGGACAAAGTCTGTATTAAAAAAATACTGGTAAAATAACAATAAATTTACGGTTCTTTTAGCCAGAAAAACACGGTCATTTCTTACAGTGTGGTCTTCCTGAAGCCTTCCTTATGCTGTCCTTGTCTTTCCTGAACCCTTCCTGGTGCTTCAGTGCCTGAGGCAAACATTTCAGCGTCCAAATTTTGCTCCAGAGCGAAATTTGGACGCTGAAATTGATTTCCTGGTACCTTCAGCGACTTGTCCTTGTTGTCCTGACCTTGTCCTGAAGGCTTCCTGGCTTTCCTGAACCCTTCAGGAACCCTTCAGCATCTTCTTCAAGCTGTCCTGGACCCATCTGAGCTCATCTGCGCTGCTGACAGCTTCAGGAATGTTCAGGAAGGCTTGCTGAAGGTTTGCTGAAGGCGCTGAAAGCATGATGAAGTAATGAGGAGCCAATGCTGAAACTACCAAGAAGCTATTAGGAACTGTGAGGAACATCGGGAAGCCTTGCAGACAGCTCGCTGAAGGTGTCAGGACAGCGCAGACAGCATGCAGAATGTGTCAGGAAGGTGCAGACAACACGCAGAAGATCCCAGGAAAGCACTGAAATATGTGCAAAATGGCTAAGAACAAGATGTCATGTCAAGAAAAATTAGAAAAAATGGCATTCAATCTGCCACCAAATAAAATTCCTCATGCTGTCTGGAGGGCTTCCTGATTGTCCTGTTCCATGTTTTTACCCTTCCTGAAGTGTTCTGCACCCTGTCTGCAGACAGAATGCAGAAGGTCTCAGGAATGGAGCATCTGATGCTGAAGATGCGCTGAAATGGCCAAATTCGCTTCCCCAACCCTTCCTGGTCTTGTCCTGGCCCTAGTGGACACCTGGTCTAATGAGTGAATATGTTACAGGATTGCTGTTACTGTATTTTTTACCAAATAATTAGCTCGGGTTCTTTGGATTTTCCATGCAGAAAATGTCCTACCATATTTTATTGGTTTGCCTGAAAAAAATAAAGGAATAAGCCTATAAAACATCTATATACAGATAAACATTTAGACATATTATTAACTTTTATTAGTATAATAAGCTGTGATCAAGATTAACACAAGTATATTATCACAAAGTATCCACGAATTATCACAGCCAATTTGATGTAATTGAGCTTGCAGATTGGAAGTACCTTTTTCTCTAAAAAGAAGCTGCAACACCCTGTTTTTTTCTGTTATCTTGAACATTATTTATCACCTTGTAACTGATAACCTCATTTGTGTGCATACAACTTACATCAAGTATATGATACGTTTCCATTATACCAGTATGTGAGTATCATCATAGTACAGATGTCCACAAAAAACACTTTCCAAGCATAATATAAGATAGACCTTTAATCAAGAAAAATTGCACACTCTAACAATTTCGGGACAAAACTGTTTTTTTAAATCAAAAATGTTTTTTGAAAAAATCCATACATGTTGGTTTTTGCATGGAAGTTTGGTTTTGCAAAAAAACATTTTATATATATATATATTAAAAAAACCAGTTTTGTCGAGAAATTTTTTAGAGTGACAGTATTGGAATTAACCGTTTAACATGAATAAATAGTTTAACGTTTTGTCGGTTTCCAGGAAAACGCTTTTTATTTTTCCTATTGGCAACTTCTTCTTTCTGCAATCCACTTATTAAAAAGTTTCGAAGTTTTGAAAGTTATCATATTCGGGAAATCTCTTCAGGCGGTGATCTCAGCTTGAAATTTTTCTCTACCACCAGGAGAGCTGCATTCGCTCAAAGCTCCCCCTACATTAACACCATTTTCAAATCAATATGACTGTGACTATTAATGTTACTCTTCCCACTGAAAGTTTGAAATGGTTTTAAAACAGAATGTACCAGCCATGACAATTTCCAAGATGAGGAAAACCATGAAATACATGAAGTCACAGCAGATACTCAGATAGAGCTGGTGGTCTGAAACAGGCAATGAGCTCTAACTAAATCCTATGCAGGTTGTTTCATCTTGAATTTGAAGCTATTTCTTTTTCTTCTGTAACGCTTGAACGTCTCACCGAGACACGACGCTCCACACCAATGTACTCCAGTTACTTCTGTTTTCTGCAGTGTGATATAAATGTTCAATGTCATTTTGTGTCACATTTGTGGACATGCCCCGGTCTGTTGTTATTGTCTTCCACCAGGTCATTTTTGGTCT
This sequence comes from Platynereis dumerilii, assembly GCA_026936325.1. NCBI lineage: Eukaryota > Metazoa > Annelida > Polychaeta > Phyllodocida > Nereididae > Platynereis > Platynereis dumerilii. Next base: position 195,417 of record JAPTHN010000077.1, read on the forward strand.
TCCAGGATCTCTCTTTGCTGGTCTCTAGAGCTCTTCTTGTAACTTGTGGATCTAATCTCAGTACATGTCCCAGAAATTTCAGTCGTCTTTCTTTAATGATGTTGCTCCACGGTCATGTATTTGTTCGCTTGTATAAATCTTCATTCGAGACTTTATCCATCTTCGTTATTCCCAGGCATGTTCTTAAAAATATTTGTTGCTGCACATCGATCTTGTTTTCTAGATCTTTCGTTAAAGGAATATGGCGGAGACGAAAGCTTCTAGTCTTCAGATTTTGTTTTGTACGGATGACTTGTTTGTTAAAATTGGCTTGAATGTGAAGCTATTGAATACTGTTTATCACATTATTATATAGTACAATAAAAATACAAGGAAGATTGCAGAAGTTATTTACATCAGCGTATTATATTTTCATTTTCAGTAAATATATCCTCCTGTAGTCTTATAGTTGTCCTGTAGTCTAATATCTGTACCATCGGACTACAGTATACGCCGCTCTATTTGTGAATGGCACTTGCTCCCTCAGACATTTCGCTGTCATATTTTCCAGTCAGAAAAATATGCGAAAGAAAAACATCCATGCAAAAAAGCAAGAACCCCTGATTGAAAAATGGCAAAGTTACTGGAAGGGCAAATTTTTACTCAGCCAACAGGTTTCCAGTAGACTGCTGAGCAGACATTCTGAAGGGGTATACCTGCCACTGAGTGCCTCTTGCTCAGTCAGTTGGGCAATAGATGGCAATGGATGTTAACCTGTTTGTTGAAAGAATTAAGGGAGTCAGGAGTTATGGGGGCTTAATCAACAGGGCTTGTAAAACATGTAAACAAGAGTAGCTGAAACTTCAGCCTGAAAGTTGGGGAATGGTATAGAAATGATGTGATGTGGTGTGTCTAACTATATCATAGATGTATCTAAGTGGGAACTATCTATCTATCTATCTATCTATCTATCTATCTATCTATCTATCTATCTATCTATTGCAGCGGGGTGGGCGAGACCTGGGTCCTGGAAGGTTGGGTATGGAATGCATGGTTACCACCGTAGGAAATATATCGCCATTAACATTCTATCTATCTATCTATCTATCTATCTATCTATCTATCTATCTATCTATCTATTGCAGCGGGGTGGGCGAGACCTGGGTCCTGGAAGGTTGGGTATGGAATGCATGGTTACCACCGTAGGAAATATATCGCCATTAACATTATGCAAATTGGCATTGATTGATCAAAAGAGTAGCTGAAACTTCAGCCTGAAAGTTGGGGAATGTTGTGGATATTATGTGATGTGGTGTATCTGTCTGTATCATAGATGTATCTAAGTGGGAACTATCTATCTATCTATCTATCTATCTATCTATCTATCTATCTATCTATCTAGCTAGCTATCTATCTATCTATCTATCTATCTATTGCAGCGGGGTGGGCGAGACCTGGGTCCTGGAAGGTTGGGTATGGAATGCATGGTTACCACCGTAGGAAATATATCGCCATTAACATTCTATCTATCTATCTATCTATCTATCTATCTATCTATCTATCTATCTAATGCAGCGGGCGGGTGGGACACGGGTCCTAGAAGGTTGGGTAATCCAATGCTTGGTTACTGCCGGAAGGAATGTATCGCCAGTAACATTATGTATATTGGTATTGATATATTTATTTTGTAAAAATATTATGTAAAAATACCTTCACTGATCTTCTGTCTTTGGACTTATGTGTAGGCCTACATTCCCAGTTGCTGCAAGTTGAAGCTCAAGAGAAAATTGGTGTAAAAATAATAAATTCCCTTAATTTTGCCTATTATATTTCCCATTTTCCCTAAGTTTTGCTCTTTGTATTTCCTTTTGACCTTAATTTTGCTTTTTGTATTTAATTTTTTATTCCTATATTCATATAATATTCAGGATTGGCAAACTGGGCGAAACCTTAGCACTGATGTGTCATCCCGGACACATAAAAGGTGCCACAAGTTCAAATTTCGGTTACATGATTTTTTTTCTGTATCATTTCAATATTATTTTTCAAGAGTGAAATATGAAATTCTCAACATCTGAATTTTATTTTGAAAAGTTCTTTTTATCTTTCATTGGACCAATACATAATTCTATGGACTATTGAAAATATCTTATAATTTATAGATTGGGAACTGAACAGAATATTTCAAATACCCCATATACAATTTTGAAGGGATTTGAATAAATTAAGGAAAACTTATATTCAGAAAGTTAGGAAATAGCTCAGGGTGAAATGAAGCCATCGAATGACTTTGTGTAGCAAATAGAAAGACATTTCTGCCCTACTTTGACAAAAGGCATTGGATGACAAAAGGCATTAACTTTTTTTTTGGCTCAGAATGTTCTATATACCTAGATCTATATGCATATAAAATTTCTTGGTCATCACATTCATATTTTTTGTAGTCAGATTTTAAAAAGGCATTAACTTTACAAAAATACTTTGACAAAAGGCATTATCTGATGATGAAAGGTAACTATCAGATGCAGAAAGGCATTATCTGGCCACTATCAGATCTATGACAAAAAGGATTTAATCAGCATTACTTTGACAAAAGGCATTATGTTCAGTATTTTTGTTACCTGCTATCAATTCAATTAAACCTCATGAATCTGTCAACCATGTAAGCCATACAAAAGGAATTTACAAAATGTCAAATATTTTTACCATTTTGGCACTATTCATGTATTATATCTTGTCATAATAGAAGTTAATGCCTTTTGTCGTCCTTGCTCCAATTTTGAAACTGTGACAAAAGGCATTAACTTCTATTAGAAGTATAAATTCAGCAAAAAACAACAAAATAAATATTTCTGGAAAAATTCTGATAAATCTGCCATAATTTGACAATGCAACAGGACACCTATGTTCAATACTCTTTATGGGGTCAATCATTGAAAATATAGCAGCGTTTTTGGCCTTGTTGTGATTTAAGTTATGATGGCTGACGCAAAGCAGAAGTAAACTTTGAATCGATGAGGTTCTGGATATCACATTTAGTCATGCAGAGCTCAGTCTTCTGTTCACAGTCATGACCGGAGTTTTTTAATGACACAAGGGAGCAGTTTTAAACTTGCCACAATTTAATTGAAAGTAACTCCACCCACCGTAGATTCACTCTGGCACAGATTCTCTGGTAATTATTTCAAAAAATAACAAGAAAAAGAACAATATAGAGGATTTTCAAGAAACACTTAAATGCGCCCAAAGCAAATTGGGATTAGCCTGAAGCTGAATAGCTATTGCCCTCTGATCTCTGTTTATCTGTCTTCAGGCAATACTTGTTGACCTCAAATAACTTGCAGGCAATTTACAAACAATAAGTAGGCTATATTTCCCCAATGTAGATTTAGATAGATCGATAGATCGATAGATAGATCGATAGATAGATAGATAGATGATAGATAGATTGATAGATAAATAGATAGATAGATAGATCGATATATAAATGGGTAGATTCCTGGTAGAAAGACAGCGAGACAGATGGATTAATGGATATGGGCTTATCATCCGGGCACTCAAAATCTGAATACATAGGCTTAATGGAAAGACAGAGAATTTATACTTTATCAATGTCATCTATACCACTGTCCTGGTCTTGAGCACCTGCTCAGGTGAGATATTCTTTTTCATCACAGGGTGTAGCACTGTAGCAGTTCACAAGCTTTTGCTCCACCTAGTGTTGTAAATATAACCACCCAGGATGTTCGTCAATCATGGATCATGGAAGAAAATATTTTCTTTGCAGTTTTCTAATATATGACTTTTTGGGATGATGTAGAAATTAAATGGGGCAGGTGTGACAAATTGCCATCTTTTGAGTTCCCCATGTAAGGTTAGCGCACGTTTCTCTCTCAGAGGTAGCTAATCGAGTAGATGGACTCATTACCGGGGATCCTGCGGGAGACACCTTAGCACTTGCCACCACGAAACACCTACTCAAGAAATACCAGAGGCTCAACTGTTTAGATTCACTTATCCATTTAATACACAATTTATAGACAGTTACATTAAGACTCATTCGAAGAACAGACGGTATTCAACTTATCGATACATTAAACAACGATCTTAACAAATTACATACATCATTAATTAATGCCATCTCAATCAACCATGACCTGAGGTTCCTTTAAGAGAAAACCCCTAATCATACCTCTAACAACGATACCCTTACCTGACGAATCGTCACCCCGTCAGGGAGACAGGTAGCCCTCCTGCTGCCTCAGCGGGAGCGGGCTCTGTTCTGGCTGGGCAAACAAGCTTGCCCCCAGAGATTGCTACTAGGGTGTTCTGCGGCTGCGCAGAAACACCAGGGTAACTGTTGCCATGGAAACGTGGGGTGAGTTCCACCACGTTGCTATCATTGAATCTCATTACACAATAATATAATATATTACATTACTTTTATACAATAATAATATAAATGATATCACAGAATTAAGGTCTTGAGGTTCATGGCGATTTGAGGAAAGTTCCTATAAGAGGAAAGAATGAAGACACCTCTGAAGCTAAAAGCTCAGCGGTGACATCCCGACCGATCGAGGATTTTTTATAAGATGGTTTTTCTCCGGTTTGAAGAAAACATTATTTTAAACTTACAATCGAATACGGATTACATTCACGTAATAATGAATTAATATATACTGTGCCTAATAACGTAATTTTTCATAGAAAGGAAATACCTTTTACAATTACTTTTAAGGATGGAAGCCTGAATGCTTCATGCTGATTAACAGAACGATCGAAAGGCTTATTAATCGATTTTGTGTAACTATTGAGAGGATTGTTCATCGACTTTGTACATGATACCAATTTAGGTACGAACAGAGGAAACGCGTCTCATTGCACCTGAATTTTGTGAGTGCTTTAATGAAAGTTGTGGTGACATCAGGATGATGTAACCACTACCACCGGGCAGGCGGAAGGGGGGGAAAAATTTTAAGATAAAATCGGGCATGTGCAATATGCCCATGAAAGACAATTCGGAAAAAAGGGAAAATTTTGAAAGGGAAGCAAGAATATGACTTGCGTCCGTGAAAAGGAGAGGAACTGAATGACAGTCCTTCAATGGTGTCAATGAGATGCTGAAAGGGGAGCTCAGATAGGAAAGTGAAATCCAAATTTTAATGATTGACAGAAAAGGACAAGTTATTCTTATGACCTATTTGCCAAATTTTCAATTTTTTGTGAATCGTTGGTTCGTCGGCCAACGTTATTTTCGGAAATAGAGCCGCTAATTACATGGCTCCTCAGCAAAAGAGACTCAAGCACCAGGCGAGTCAAGTAGCCGTTTTTATCAAGGGCAGTTACGGGTATCATCCCTTGCGTGTCATTGGTTATGCATAGAGGTAAACCAAAAGCATGAAGTGCATGAAGACAGGACAGCCTTATAAATTTAAATGGGCTGGTATGTCCGATACCCTAAACTACAAAAGTAAGTAAGTAAAATGACATATAAGCGATAAGCGATTTTAAAAGCAACAATTAAATCATAGACAAGATATAGTCGAAGCGCGAATATCAACAATAACATGGATCAAAGCGACAATTAGTAATTTAAAAGCGACAATTAGCGAAATAATAGGCAAAATGATAAAACAATAGTCCAGTATGGAGATAAACAAATCAATAGTGGACTATAGTTTCGTAGAACTTGTTACGTACACTCTAAACAATCCGAGTGAACTGTAGGCATAAGGCGTACAGAAAATTAAAACAATGCGAAAAGAAGTAAACAGTATACTGGTACAGTGGAGCGATATTGAGGATACATGTACATACTAATACACCTGAGGAAAACTTGTATAAGAAAGCTGGCATGCACAATGCATAGACCAGAATAATTATCAAATGAGATTAAAACATAAGCTTAAAATAAGATAGACATATGAGAAATGAGATCAGATGTTTACAGAAAGAGTTCAGTGCAAGAGTTGACTTGTGATAACTGTTCGTGGACACGTTGAGACATAACCATTGGTAAAGATTTGCGTACTGAATTGAACTACTTCAATGAAAATGTGGATTACATCATCTAATTTAATTGTAATTTGTTGGTCGATGCATAAATGTCTAATCAGCGATGCACTTTACACAATACTAGTCAAGAGTCAATACATGATGTCGAAGATAACATGATCTGTATACGTGTAGACGAGAAGATTGGAAGAATCAGTGATTGGAGGAGTCAGTTATATAAGTCATTGATATAGGGCGAAGGAGGCAACACCGACGGTCGGTGCGTGGTGCAGAGGGTGGGACGTTGACAGCGATTTGCTTGCCAAGGTCACATGAGATGTGTTTGTCAAGGGCAAACGAGGTGTCGACAGCGATGTGTTTCTCAGGGTCGAACAGGGTGTTCGACCTGGCAACTTGAAAGATGCCGGACGTCGTGGACCTAATGGACGAGCTGCGAGAGTTCAAGGTCCTATTACCATCCACCCAAAACGATGAGGGGGTTGTTACTGTTCTAACAGATACAAAACAACAATGTCAACCTGGATGAGTGGTCGTTCAACCGTTTTCAGCTGTTCCTAAATGGCGAAGTGAATGGAAGCCACGAGAGACTACCATTACACGTCGGTAAATGTCATTTCGGAGGAATATTGTCTCTGTGAATGGAGCACAGGCGAGGTGCGAACCGGAGTGGTGGAAATAGCTTGATGTGGTGCGATAGGCACGACAACTTTAGCGGAGACAGGAAATGTTCTGAGCGAGTAACTGGTATTTTGGTGATTATGCTGAAGACTCGAGGGACTGATATAGCAGCAGTACTGCGAAGATTTGCCAGACCGGCCTCGTTGCGTGACTAACCCAGGTTAGGGTCAGGCAGAGGAGGAGGTGGACTGATCGTCACCTTGAACTGTTTGTCACACTTTTATGTTGGGGTCTGGCGAAGGAGGACGTGACTCGTTTGACACGACCTTCATGTTTTTATTCAGACGATCCCAATATCAGGTGGACCTTGCTGGGTCATGGAGAAGAAGACGTCGTCATGAGTCTTTTGTGTATGCACTTTCTGAGATCACAATGTTTATTATGTGTTATGTGCGAGCACAACTTTGTGCGAGAACGCTGGGGAATGCGTGGTGAGGAAACTCTTCTGAACTAGACACAATCCATATTAGTGTCTGTCGACGGTAACCAATAGCAGGGGCAATCCGTGTTAGCCACCTGAATAAGCTAGTTACCCAGAGGAAAAGAGTGTCATTAAGAAGATGCATGCCGGAAGCTAGTTGGGACAATCCATATTAGTCACCAACTGAAAATGAGGCCATGCTCTTCAAGCACGATTGTTCGTTGATGCTTGCTGTAGAAACAGAGGCAATCCATATTAGCCGACTGTTAAGAAGCTAAGCAGGGGATGACATCACCATATCATCATACAATGTGAGCTCGGTTGTGAATGGTGACATGTGCGACGAAGACTGCACAATGCCAAGCCAGACACAAAAGTTCAAAGAAAGTTCTGCAGTAATGTAGCCCCATGTTGGAACCAGGTCAAAGCAACGATATGCTTGCCGTGGTTACGACGGAAATGGAGTGAAACGGAATGTTCACACTGGTGGTTGCCCCGAGATGGTGCCCTCTTCATATTGCCATGATTTCATGATAGCAATACGGCCGACTCGAAGTGGTCATACGTGCTGTCGGAACGTGGAACGTGGTTCCATGCGCAAGCGTGGTGCCCAAGGAGGTGGTGCCCCAATCGACTGACTTTCGGATGTCAAATCGGACGTGTCTCTTGATAGGATGCCCGTGACAGTAGAAGTCACAGTGGAAGCACAGGTTCTGTAACGACTGTCTCAGATCAAAGATTAAAGAACATATGCATCGAATGTGTCTCTGATCATAGGTACCCACAGCAAGTCTTGCACTGATGTTTGACGACCAGCCCGACCAGCAACTCGTGATCAAAGAGACATTCCCGCAAATTATGTGACAACACAGCATTAAAATAGTATGCAATAGACATACTGAAATTACTTTAAGAAACAGGCTAGGAGCTCAACCAATGAGGTTGCTGCAAACAATATGTAAGAAAAGGCACGTGATATATATATAAAATATAAATAACTTAAATAAGAAATAATAAAAGGAATATCATAATTGGTTTAGATAAATAATCTGAATCCCAGCAAGATGCTGGTCGTTAAGTGTTTATAATTAAAAGTGAAAAAGAGTTGTTTAAATGTAGATAGAAAGGTAGCAAATCACGGCAAAATATGATGCATCATCATGGTGATCAGCTCCCCAAGATCAAAAATGAATCACATCAATGAAAGGAGAAGATCACTCTGCAACTTGAGTCTAAGATTATGAATTGTTAGGATGAGAAAGTTTTGCATAAGGCGTATGCACAGAATATATGCATACCTTCAAGCATATGTCATTAAAATGTTACCCATACAATCGAACCAACAAGGTGTGATTCTTCACAGACTGACTAAAATATAAGGGCATACAAGCGTGGTTATGAAAGGGTTAAATGCAAAAATACACATACAGATAGAAAAGGGAAAAAGAGATGCAGAGATATTGCAGTTGTAACAGGAAAAGTTATTGCACGGAAATGCAGTGCAAAGGGAAGTAATCATAAACATGCAGTAGAGTAAAATCAGACGCTGGTACTGGTATCGTTAGGAGAGGGGGGTGGTGGAACAGGAGGGGGGAAAGTTGGGCGGAGCAACAGTGACGTAGGACGAGTGGGGCGTGGTTCCAACTCGATATCAACTACTGAGCGATTAGGGGGGGTATCAACTCGGGTACCCATGCGAGGGGCCGATGGTTGCCGGGGTGAAGTGGACCGGCGAGGCGGGTAGTCCGCCTTGGTGGGGTTGTACGGGTCGGTATGCGAGTAGGGGGGGTCATTTTCTTTGATGCAGCCAGGCCAGAAGTGGTGGCATAAGGTTTTATCTGTACTGAATGGGTAGTATCCGGTTCCATAACATTGGTGGACCGAAATTCCATCTCCCTTTGATGAAGTTCTCTAATTAGAGCTGAGTAAGGATTAAGCTCTTGAGTATTAATAACTTCTTGCATGTTATGACCCAATTTGTAAAGGTGAACTGAGTCAGATGCGAGCATAGTCACCGCAAACTGTCCTTGCATAATTTGCTGTAACTTTTTCTGCTTGTATAATGGAACGTTAATGAGTCTAGGGAGTTCTACATTAAGTGAGTCAATCTGCAAAGAGCATAGTGCAGTATCCCAGTTGGGTTTAAGGATACTGTATAATCTATGATGGTCGCACTTGAAACTATTAGGACAAATGACACTTTAAGAGAAAGTGAAGAAAGGTGGGACTTAATAGTAAGAACATATAGAAGTAAGCGCTGGTGTCCACTATTCAATTCCATGAATATTTCGATCTGTGGAAATTTGCGGGTTTCAGGTGAGCGATGCATCACTCTGAAATCCCTACAACATTTATGAAGACAACGCTTAGCCAAGCTCACTACCATGTAAAAGACGCAAATAGTAAGAAGGTGAAGGGTAGTGATGTGTATAAGACTGACAGGACTTATAGAAACAGGGTAAATTACATAGTTGACTGAATCACAATTCAGAGGACGTCCGGGGATGACTAGGTTGGCGTGGGATGGTTTAAAATGAGTAGCCATTACCATAGAGGATAAAAGGCCACTAAGGTATCTACCACGACAATACATAAATATTACCAAAATTAGAGACAAATATCCAGCTATGGAACCGATGAAGGCAAATCCACGGATCCAATGGCGAAGGCTGAACCAAGCTGAAAGATAGAAAGAAGCTTCCAGCTCGGCCCATTTAAGCAGAAAATCGTCACCCTTTTGTTGAATAAGGCGACTAAGTTCCTTAAGCCTAATAATGCCATGTGTCATATTGGCAAGTGAGGTATTAGCTATTCTGGCAGCCACTGCAAATTTAGGCAAAGTGAAATTTGGCATGCCATAAGATTCATATGGTGGTAGACTGGTGAAATTGAGTTCACGTTCAAAAGAATGCATCGCAATTGCGTTAATAGTATAGTTGATTAAGAAGGGTTTATATTGGTTATTTTCGGATGCAGGGCATCCTGTAATACGCCTGGGAATGAAACCTGAAGGGGAGGAGAATTCGCAAAAACAAAACTGGCCACGCTGAAGCACAGCGTAAAGGCTACCAGGAACGGGACGTGCCACACGATCATTGGAGCAGCGTCGAGTCCATGGGAGTGATAAGCCAGTAACTAAAAGCTGGTTACCTGCGTCTATTACACGAGGTGCTGCTCTAAAAGGTTCGAAGAAGTAATCGACTTGACAGAGTTCAGAAATGACGTCTGCGGTAGCATTCGTGTATATTGCAGTGTTGCAGGATAACTGCGAGCTATCGATTTGGATTGTTGACTCTGTGCAAAGAAATTGATCGTCAATGTTGAGACATTCCTGGAGCTCTTCAAGACTGAGTTCCAAGAAGGAATCGTACTGCACTCCTAGAAAAGGTTTTGGGATAGAGATACGAGTGTAATCATGGTTAGACTCGCGGTCTTGGAAAGCAGGAGTAGCTACCACAGGTACATGGAGTGACTCTGTGTGATACAAAGTGTAAGGTTTTGAATTCTTAGGTTGGATTGGCCAAAGGAGTTGGAGTAAGAAACCATGTCGAGTAGGCATAAAGATTGGTTGTGATTTCTGATAGATATGAGCCAAATCCGTAAAAGCTAATTGATAACTATTGTGCCATGAATATAATACCGTTGATACTTTGTGAACTAATTTATGGACATATGAGGCTGGAAGAACGTGTGGTGAGATTTTACCTGCAGCCAGCTCGTGGAAGGCTGTAATTAGTTTATCAGCTTCATTTAAGAGGATGTGAAGTTGCTGTATTTGTTGGGACCAAAGCCTAAGATATTTAGAGGTCAGCAGGCTAAGGATCCTTGTGGCTTGAATCTTACGTTGTAATGCGTTTATAGCGTTACTAACCACAGCAAATTGGGAAATAATTTCCTGATTGGTTTCGTTTAAAAGTGTATGAATCAGTTTAATGTTTCTGGAGGTGTTGGTGAAGGTACTGGCTATGACGTCAATGGTGAGAACTAAATCAGAACGCATTTCAAGGAAAGCGTCCCTCATAAGATTCTGACGTGCAGACATAGACTCAATAGTATTTACAAAAATTTGATCTCTCTGTCGTCTAATATTAGCAGACATACCTGCTCCGGCTTGTGGGATAGTAACTGAAAGCCAGAAAGCAGTACTGTCTTCGGATTGCCAATCCTGGGTATTAATATTGACACGAAAAGTTTCGTTAGTAGATTGCATTAATTGTTTAGTTGTATTAGATGTATCATCGGTATTAGGTAAGGCAAGGGGATCTCGAAGTGTTGGTGTACGACCCGCTCGTTTAGGACGACTGGGTGGCGAGTATTGATCAAAGAAGGGGGGCATGGTGGGTGGAGGGGAATATGAGAATGTGTCATGCACAAAAGGTGGATCGGGAGCTGCCCTCTTAGCATGATGGTGGACTGCTGAAAGAGGAGGGGGGGCAATGGGGGTAGAATGAGTTGGAGGAGGCCGACGATATTCTTCAAAATGTTGTTGAGTAAAAATAGTCGATATGTGTGCTAGTTTAGCTTTTAAAGCTGTTTTATAAGAATCAACTTTATCAATAGTATTCTTTAAGAGTGGAGCGAAATCAGAACATATTGCAGCAATTAAATCATCAGGGGATTGGCACATGTCTTCAAACATTGTGAGGTCCCAAGTGAATGTGGGAATATGGAAATCGGGATAGAAAATATTAGCATTGATGATAAAGAATTCAACACTGGGAAATATTTGTCCTCGATAACTATAGCCAACGCCATAGTCTGGGCGGAGAAGCTGTGCGGGTGCAGAGCTCCAACGTGAAGCTGCGTCTGGTGGAAAAAGACCAGAGCTGCCTGTGAGTGGGCGAGCATCCTTGTGATTGACAGATGCAAGAAGCTGCATATGGCGTAATTGGTCTCTAAGGGAACGGGATGAACGGAGTAAGGGGATGGAATCACATGCTTCGAACGTCATATTTTGAATTGGGAAAGACACGTTACTTTGACAAGTACCAGAAATCCTAGTGGTATCAGGCAACGTGTTCAGGAAGACTGCCAAATCGCAATTACAATTAAGGGGGTTAGATGTTAGGTCAAGTTCTTTCATTTCGGGTGAAGGAAAGTAAATTTGTTTGTTAACGCCATCTAGATACTGCAGATTGTTGCGTTGCAAAAATATATATTCCAGATGGTCTCTAATAAAGAAAGGACCAGAAATTCTATACAGGGAGTTGTAACTAAGGTCTATTACAGCTAACTGACGAATATCTCTATGTCTAATTTCAAAAGTATGAAGCTGATTATAGGATAAATTTAAGTAATAAAGTTGATCGACAAATCTAAAATATGCTCTGGAAATATGTGTTAGCTTAGAATGAGTTAGTTCGAAAGTGCGCAGATTTGGCGTGTTTGTTAACGGATCTCTTAATGATCTTGAAGTAGTAATATTTCTGAGTCTAAGTACTCTAAGAGATGTTGGATAATTAAGATTATGTATTCCGCCAAGACAATCTTGTATAACAATTTTAGCTAAATTTAAGACATTAAATTGTTGCGTTTTCTGAAAATAGAAACCCTGAAGAATAAGTGTTTGGAGAAATGGTTTTGGTCGTGTAAAATTAAAAGATTGATGTGCTGATAGATTAGGCAAGAGGTTGGAAACTTCGAAAGGAACATTAGAAGCCTGTAATTTCAATTGTTGTATATTATTGAAAGGCATAGAAGATGGGAGGCGAGTCATATCTGGTAGATGGAGTCTAAGGGATATCAGCTTAGTTTGTGAAACGCCGAGATGGTTCCACTGAAAAGATGTTGAACCGTGTATGGTAAGGTCTAAATGAGTTAATTGGGCTTGTGGTAATAGAGGTAAGGCAGGAGACGATAAATCCCTAAGTAAGGTAAGTTGTATGCGTCTTAAACGGTAAAGGGAAGACCATGGAGCGAAGACTGAGGCGTCATCAAGGACTAAATTAGTAATAGCATGTAACTGTGAACGTGCTTGGACGTACTGTACATGAGTAACGTGAGTGTTTGGCAGATCTAAAAAATTGATCTCGGGAAATGAGTCAATAACGTCGGGAAACCTTACTGCAGAAGTAAGATTTTGTAAAGTGAGATATCTCATGAAAGGCATAGTAGTGAAGAAAGAGATAATGTCCTTAGTAAGTGCGCCAGAAGAAAGAATCAGTTTTGTGATACGAGGTGAATCGGGAGGCCATACACATGGAGGTGTAGAGAAATTGGCTCCCAAATCACATGTAAATATGTCTCGTTTGCGAGAACACCATTCATCAAACATAGAAACTCTACAAGAAGCCATAGGTTGGTCTTGTGTTTGAAGCAACGTACGCTTGGCCCAAACGGCAGCCGTATTTGGATTAATGGTAAATCCAAAATTCTTATAAAGAAAAGCGTCTTGCTCAGCAATTCGTTGCAAATCAGATGGAGGGGGTGATTGAGCTGGAACCAAGGGAAGGAGTAGGAAGGGAAAAAGGACAATTAGCGTCATTGTAATGTTTATAATGAGGTAGCAAGGTATATAGTTGGCTAAAAGGTTTTAGCATCACTGGTAAAATCAGGTAGTACTATAACTATCAACCAATAAGGTGGTGAGAAAGACATGATTAAATGAATGTAGACATGCACATAAACGAAGATAACAGGTAAAAGAAGTTCATCAACAAGGAGACATAATGGTAACGATTAGCATACTAAGCCTGCAAAATTCATCAATCAGGTCGACATATCCTATGTAAAACGAATACGACTATCAATACACAAATAATTATCAACGGAAATAAGTATTCATAACATTTAGGCAAGACGAGTTTTCCAACTACTTTTCCTATCATATGAAAGAATGCTGTGTATGTCAACAGAAAATGCAAGAGATGTACTCTAAGATCATACTGAATTACTGAAATCGAGAGTCTCGACCAGACCTGAAAATATAACAATTATCGTCAAAGAAATGTAAGTTAATAAAGTACTTTCCCTCGATTACACGCGTGTAAGAAAAATTGGGAGAATAATTACTGTGAACTTATCTCAATATAACACAACTTGATACTTCATCAACGATACTCAATGCCTATAGAAATTCCCAGTTTACTAATTAGTAAACGTATATGCAGGTTGGTGGTCCTAAATGACCGGTAAATGACTCTTTGAAAAAGGTGTACTTACATAATGTTGCAAGCTGTATGTAGGACTGCTGCCTCTCTACAGGTGTAAAGATTAGAGCAGGTAAGCTAAGGTTTTACTGGCTCCGCAAGAGCTGGGCCCTGTGGGCTGAGCCGAAAATTTTTGCAGCAGGTAGCGTGCCATATAAGGTGCGAGGGTGCTACCAAGGCAACAAGAAACTGCTTCCCACGGCAGTCTCGGTGAAGCCATGGCAACACGGAAAACGCCCCCTGCCGGGCTATGTTGTGATGCCATACCGTATAATGAACTATGGAAAAGGAATTAGCTAGCTAGCTATAATTTGTGTATAATAAGTTGGTCATTTACCAAAAAAAAATTTTCTCTTTCCCCCAAAATGCGAAGCGATGCTACAATCACTGGGTGAGCAAAATCCACAGAAACGCATTGAAAATTATGTGCTAAGATTAAACTCACGACCACATCGTCGGAACACATTAACGTAACTACATCGGCATGAGCCGGAACACATGAAATAGCACAAGATATCCCCGAATTATGGTCGGGCTCCCAGTCCGACAGGCAGAGAACTTGCAACATACTGAGATACGTACTCAACATAATATGTTGCACAATAATTATAAGAAAAGATGCTCAAGGATAATACTCGATCAGAGCAGTATAATAATGCTCAATCAAAGCAGTACCTACATGTCATGACGGAAAAGTGGTGGATAATTTGTAAGAAAACAGTCTATCAACAATGGCATATAATCACTTCTCAATTGGCAAGATATTTGACGGCTAATATCTGCAGTAAACGACACTCACAACAGGAGCAGAAAATGCAGAAAAGAAACTAGTCAGTAATAGTCAAGTAAAATGGAATATCTACAAAATGCAGAATGGAATATGTACAAAATGCTAATGATACGAACGCGGTAATTTTAACAAACTTAATTCGACTTAATTCGACAAGTGTTACCCAATGTTACGATCACGTTATTCAAAGAAAAGGTAATATTACTTCAAAAGAAAAATCTCATAAAATAATGTTATCATAAAAATAGTTTCAGAACTAAAAGATAGGTAAGAAACAAGTCTTAAATAGTCACAAGAGGTTATAAAAGGCAATTGGAGGCTGAATGGCAATCAGATTTACTAAGAAAGGATCGTGATGGATCTCTGTGGAGAGTCTCTGTCTCTGAAATATGCGTACCGAATAATGGTGTTTACCGAGGATAAAATGATAAGCCGATAAAGTACTATATCAAGAAGGCAATCAAATGCAAAGAACAAGGGAATACGTGGTCAATGCTGCGAGGAGACAGTGGCCAATAGGGTGTGGCTGGTGCCCCAAGGTTATCCGATCCAGCTGTACCTTGTTTTGGTACTGTGTTTTGGTCAACAAAACATGTTTGGAAAGTCTAATGGAAATCAGAACATGCATACCTTGAGCACAATTCAGTTATAGTTTTATTGAAATATTTTATATATGCAAACCGCGGTTTCGTATAACTTCGCCAATACTAGTCATACAATGATAAAACTTGTATGGTTGAACTTGTCTTAATTAGAGCTTTTTGAGTACCAACTTCAATGGTCTATGACGATTCTACACCATCTGTCAAATCGGTAATTCAGTGCTTGTTCGAGAAATCACTTGCACATTTTAAAAAAGCTAAACTTTTTTTGCTGATCAGGATATATTCTAACCACAGGATGCCAAGGACAATGTCCTGCTGGATCAAATATGTTTTGAATATATTTTAATTTCTTAAGTGCAATGGCATTCGGTGTAAAAGGTTGTATTTTTGAGATCATGAATTTTAATACTACGCTTATATCATCACACATTTTAGAGTTCACGGAGATTGTGTGTTTAATTCAATATCATCTTCTTGCACACCCAAGCATATATATATTAAATTTTATACAAATAATAACAGCTGATTTAAAAACACATTTACTTTAAAATAATAAAGTTGGTACCAAGAAGGTGAGACCTGAGCTCATGCATTAAGGTTTCAGGACAATGTCTTGTCAGATCAAACATATTTGATTTTAATTCTCTAGAGCATTACATGGTTAACTCAGGGGGAGTCAGTGTTCTGAGTCTCCTATCTTCTGACTGTACAATTGTTGGACAGCAGTTTCAAATATTCTTAATCTCATTGAGCACTGTGTTTTATACTCTTGTCTTAAGTAGACTGCAATTATAAGATGTGTACCAAAAGCCGAAGTTATCATTTAATGTTCCCTTATGATGACCTGGCATACTTTCTCATACACCATGGCATTAATGCCTTAATTGTGTGAACAGGATCAATAATAAATCTTGTTATCTATGGCTTGTAATTGAAGTTGTGATGATTATATCCACATTATGACACTTACAGTAGACATGTTTTTTTTTCTAATTCCCTGTCCTGTGACGGGCATGGGCAATCAAGGCTATACTTAAAATATGCTTGACTTTAGGCCTACTGAAATACATTTCTTCTTGACCATTCCTTTTATGAGCTTAAAAGTCAGACTTCTAAAGCTTTCTTCAGAGGCATCATAGTGGAAAACAGCAATGAGTGACAATTAAACTACGATACATCGGAAATAGCATTCTAACAGCGTTACTATGCCATGCAACATATTATGTTTTTATGAAGTCTTTACTCCTGTTTGACTAAGCAATTTTACAACTATAATCACTAGTGACAACAGTAGCTTACATAACTGTTGTTTAATAATTGTTCTTAGTGTGCCAAAGTCAGCCAGAAAAATGGATATGTTCCAAAAATGATCCATGCCATCTTGTTCATCCATATTTGATGCACTAAGAGTAGTACTACGACCACTACGTATAGTCTTAAAGTCATGACAGGTTCTTAAAAAAGAGTTTTTGAAGTCTGTTAAGACTGTCTTTTAACTGATATAAGTTACAATGTAAATATCCTGATAAGTGACAAGGACTTGCATATATCTGATAGGAAAGAAAAAAAGGTCACCTTTAATAGTAAATAAAAGATTTATAAACTGCATATAATTGTCCAAAACCATTAAAGTTGGTATTCAAATTGAAGGTCTAAGTGAGGCCTGTCCAGCCATGCAACTGTTAATGTTCTAAAATGAATATTGACAAAGTTATCCAATACCGCGACTTTCGTTCCTAGCAACGAGCAAGGAAACTTCAACTGAATTGTGCTCAAGGTAAACGTTCACCAATTTTCATGAAATTTCTCAGGTATGTCCCTTGGGTCAAACCACAATACCATGAAAAGGTACAGATGGCTCCTCCAAAATTTTCCATTTTGAGGGGCACCAGCCACACCCTAGTGGCCAACGTATGGAAATACTATCGATTGGTCACAAGGAACACAGTGATAAGAGATGGGAAACAATTCTCAACGAAGAATGGCAAGGTTGAAAAGCGTTGTTGGTGGGCTCAAAGCAGATGAATAATCCGGCTGAATGCGTGTGAGCTACAGAAAAGACTTAACGGTGGTTAACCGTATTGGTCTGGGAACGAAATGAAGGGACTACACCCTCCTGGTGGCATGTAAGCGACAAGTTGGCGACGCAACAAATGCAAGATACCATCGCACATTACTGAAATGTGCGGGTCGAGAAGTCTTGTTGAGGTTTTTAGGGTCTGTTAAGGTATGCTAATGCGAATATTTGAAGACTATTTGGTTATGAAGAATGGACGAAGAATATAATTCGGTAATAATTTGTAAATTTAATGAATAGGTGTATAAATCAGCATTGTAAGTAACACAAAAGTCAGTGATATAGCGTTCGCATTATATGATATAATTGTTCGATTAACAGGGAGAAAGGCATTCGATGGGTCAAACTGTTCCATGGTACATTTAAGTCTATATTTTTAAAGAAGTAAATGGATTTGAATGAGTCCATTAGTTCATAAAGCTAAAAGGAAACCTGATTACTGTCGTTGTAGAGTCGACTTCAATTCGGTTTGTTGTTCCTCTGCGTCATTGAAATCTTCGGGTAATTCCTGTATGTAATGGAGACGCTGAGAAAGCATCAACAGTGGGGGTGATGATACTGGAGTCGACGTATACATCGGCAGTGATGGAACCATGTGTATTTCCTGTTCGTTGTCAAAGAAATGACGATGGTGGAAAGGCTTTGGACGCAATGGTGGCAAAAAATGTGTAGGCTGAGCAGCTGCCTCGGCTGACATGGTGTATCCCGGGAGATCTTCATCTGTTGACCATGATGAGTCCGGTGTCGGTGTAGGACTAGGACAATCAGAGTCCCATCCATTGACAAGAGGTTTCTGTTGAGCATAAGTGCAAGCCACGTAATTGGCTGCAGAGTTAAAAGCATCAATATCGAGGGTTGGAGGTGAATGAAAGATGCATGTAGCCTCGGTCTGAGTAGCAACAGAAACCGTCTGCTTAGGTCCCTGGAACTGAGGAACTTGCTGTAGCTGAGCAACATTCACACCAGTTGCTGTAGACCATTCCATATTGCTGTGTGAAGGAGGATACGACATTCGCCTTCGATGCATTGTTGCAAATACACTGAGGAAACAGTAGTTGAGTCAACGGAAGACAAATACCAAATGATGGAGGGGCCATAAACAAGGGGTAGAGTATCACTTGAGGGGAGGGGGGGGGGTATAAGTGAGGAATCGCAGATGGTGTGAAGATAGGTCTGATTAATTTAGGTGTAAGTGATTACACATGTGTTCGGATTATGTAATCAGGATGAAACTGCTTGAATGTTGTTGGAACTCTGTGTTTTTCACCTTCGTGTGTCACTGCTTGCTGGCAGCTCGGTTGGAGTGATGAATTCATATGTCAAGAATTCATGTGTCTCATTAAGCCATATGAGATCTTAAAGGCAAGTACAAGTCTGTATAACAGAGGAGAATGATAACCAATTTTGTCCATGAGAAACGCATGAAGTATCACACAGACACATGTGGCATGAATATGTGCGAAAGAGGAATACGGCATAAGGAGAAGGTTATTCATAAGTTGAATTATTAAACTAATTATTAGCTTAAGAGAAGACTGATAAGGTGCGGGAAACTGATGTTGGGCTCCCATGGGTTCATGGGTGCTAGCTAATGTACTGAAATGATAACGTTTAGATTTTTAGCGAGACATTCATTCGACGAGAACGGAAGTTATCAGTCCACAGTCAACTGAAATAAGTCCAACTATTTCTGGACAGAAAAGCTTGTGAAATTATGTGGGATATTAAATTAAATATCTGTTATTTATTTGAGATGAGTTGTGAGGCAGGATGTCGTTGTGAGACAGGATGTCGACGAAACAGGACATTGCAAAGGAACCAAACGTCGAAAAGATGCACAGGATGCTGAGCCACAATCGAATTTAGTAATTTTACAGGCTAAGACAATGCCAGTAACGACACACTCCGATACTTCTTGACGGAAGAGTTTTTGAGGAAAACATGTCCTAAAGGAAGGAGATGATCCTATGATAGGAGACAATCTTTGAGAGCTATGTGCGTCTCAAGAGCAATATTTGTAATGACATTTATATAGAACACCCGGTATATTGTGTATAAAAGATTATTATGGAATACATGTAAATATGAAATCGAGAGACTAGGCATTTTGGTATAGCCAATATGCTACGTGCGGACGACCCTTTAAATTGTGTATGGACAAAATATAAAGGTTAGGACTATTGAAGCAAGACACTGTCACTATGACACTTACTGGTGATACTTTCCAGTGAGGTGGAAATAGACCACGGGCAGGTGATCCCTTCAGTTGTTATTTGGCGATAATAAGCAACCTATGCATGATTTTGCTGACATACAGGTATGCACTATACAAAGGTAGCAGACTGATCACATATGTTTTGTTTTATAGGCTGAACACTACTTATGACTCGCATAATGCGATTGACAGTAGATGAATCGTAATTTTTTTTTTTTTATTCATGTTGACCTGAGGTCAGTATTGTGCAGAAGAGAGTAGGCATCAAAGTACCAAAATGAGACACTGATGTCATAGGATTGTGGTACAATGGTATTTGGAGTACCTAGGATCATCTTGAAGTAACTCAAGGAAAATTAAATTGAGTCTTGTGTCTACCGATTTATTGACATGTCTATAATAACTGAAATTCTAATCGAACTATTGAAGATATGCATGTGGATATACCATATGCAAATGGACATAATTGCCAAAGTGACAACTCATAGCCAGAGCTACAACACTTAACAACAAAAGAGCCAGGAGGTTTTCCTGTAGATTCCCCTGTATCTTTATTATTTGCAAGAGAATATTCTTCTCTATGGAACTGCATTACTTTTATAATGGAAGAAGCCCAAATGCAAAACAAATGTGTTACACGAGAGAAAGTGAAGAAAATGAAAGAAGGGAACCTTCTGTCACATTGTCACTGAAATAAACAAGACACAGTAACAAATACAAAAGCCTGGTTCGGACTTTGGAGGATAGGAGGTGTTTATCATCAAGCGTAACTCACTGAGCCATTGCTTGTGTGAATGTGGATGTAATTTTCTTTATGTCTGATATTCCAGAAGAGCTCTGGAAATTAGCTGTACAGAACCTGACTAAGTATCTGGACATGTCCCGGACGGGATTCGAAGCGACGAACTTCAACGTCGTCATGCGTGAGTCCTAGTCACAATTCGCACACAATTCGCACGGGATGACTTTACCTCTAGACCAAGGCCGAACCGGCCAACAGCATATTTTTAAGACTTCTAGTGACCGATGTATGCTGCTGAGCTGGCGGAGAGCCTCGTTTTCATTTCAAACTGGGAGAGTGATCTAAAAATAGACACTGAAGATAGCGGGTAATGATTCATGCACGTGGCCAAAATAAATGTGCTGTAACAATCTATTTAATGGAATATATGAAAGGAAGGGAAATTAATGCGAACAGGTTGGCCAATATGATATTAAAAGAGCTAAGAAGATACAATAAACTTCGTGCATTTGTCAGCTTATGACAACACTGAATGTGGAAGAAAAAGTGAAATTAAATTGATGTAATTATAAAAGCTACAAGTCAGTGGACTCGGTGGCGACATTGGTAGCGCGTCCGGACACTAACGTTAAGATTTTGATTTTGAAGGAAGAAAGGGTATGTGCGAGGTCGCGAGTTCGAATCGCAGGGACACTGCAATGAACTTCATATAAAGAATGACTTGTAATTGGAATTGGAATATAATGTATTTATTGAATGGTAAGAGATAAGATGTACTGCATGTACAATGGTAACACGATGGTCAGCCTTGTAATGAAAGGAAAGAATACCTGAATATTGTTCTTGTATGCTGGTAACCATGAACATTTGTGAATGGTCAGCACAAAAGAAAACTTGTGAAATTTGAGGGAAAGTGCTTACGTGGAGACTTCACTTTACTGCTATACATTTGTTGTCCCGTGCATAGGTTCCAGAGTAGGACTATGAAGGCTAAGTTAACACTGCTATTGTACAGTTCTGTTATCATTTTGTCGATATAGCATTGTCCGTATATTGAGTACTGTATTTCACTTAATTTCTCTTTGAACCTAGAATTGAAGATCCTAAACATGATCTTGAATTATATCGGTGGAGAGCTGTTCACTTGTTTTATTGGGAAGTTTGGAAGCATCCGATTCAAAAGGATAGTGAATCTGTATTCCAATCAGAACAAGGACAATACCGAAAAGGATGAAACGGTGTGATTGCCCAAAGGACTCGCCAGGCACTTCAATCACTGATTGGACATAGTCGGTTCCAGTCTCACTACTATTATCAAATTGGCAAAAGACAAGATGAAAGTACTGTAGGATGACTGCCGCCCTGTCTGGCAGGTCCAAAAGGAAAACATTGTCAGAGCTTACTGGATGGAAAACTATGGAAGAATGCTATAGTGAAGCTTTATGAAGAGGATATTTTACTTGATGATGCTTGGAGGCTGAGGTCTTGTTAGTAGTGCACAAGAAATTTTTGGACGATGACCAAGCCAAGCGTGGCTGGAGGAAATCCAGACGATGACAATGCATTACGTACGCAAAAGCTAAAACAAGGAAGGATGAGTGCATCGTATAAGCCTTGAGAAAACAAGAAAGAATAGCCCAATGCATCCATGGTTTTATGATGCGATTGTTAGGAGATCATTCTTGTGTGCAAATGACTCATTTGTTCGGCGTTGATACTTAAGAAGTTATCATTCATTATGATTAATTATCATTAATTATCATTAATTATCATGTTTAATAGCGACGACGGAAACAGCGCTATGTATGTACATATATGAGTTGGTGCTTGTTCCTGATATTTTGGTGGTCATAATGGACTTTGTGCACCTAGTTATGTGCGGTGGCAACTGTGCGTATTGATATGCGGCTATGGTGATTGACTTCGCCATATGGCTTGATATGCCGCAAGGAAAGATCAGTTGCAAACAGACCAGGAAAGTGATGCAAGCACCTGTTCATTAGGCAAAGTTGAGGTTGCATCAGACCGCGTGGCGTTACTTAGGTATTATTGCAAAATGAAAGCCTGGGGGACAATGACATAAGTTATAGATAAGGAATTATGGAAGAAATGCTTGACGTTCATGAGACCATATGTGGCAGCATGTGGAAACATGCAGAAATGGCAATTAAAGACTTTACTGGAAACTCAATCATTGCAGCCATTTAGCATTGATGAGACATAAAGCAATTTATAGTCATTATTTTATCTGTAAAACTTACTTCGATATCTGACTTTTAATATCTAAGTCAGGATTTTTAATTGTTCAATCACTCTTAAGGGTGTGTAATTCCAACACAAGGCAGCATCGCAAATAACAACGACTACAGTTGACTATGCAAGGAGTGTTGACTGAGGAGTCTGACTGGTGTGTTATTCACATACCGCGAAGGTGACTGGTGAGACACTATAAAGTGTGTGTCTGAAACAGATATGTGTTCTGGAAGAAATGATGTGCCATGTGGGGTAAACAGATGGAGGAGGTAAAAGGCAAGACATGAAGTATCGTCTGGCAAATGGACAAACGAAACTACGGTAAGTTTAGCTTAAGTAAACATGAGGAATGGGGGAAGGCGTTTCTCAAGTAGGTTTGGCTAGGAAAACGTTTTAGCTTACTAAATCTGATAAATAGAAAGTAAAAATAGGTACTTTGGAAGGAGGGGTGAATAAACTTGTTTAAGGTGTGCCGTTCCTGTGAAATGAGAGCAATGGAAACGTTTTAGAGCACTACCTGGAGAGGTGCTTTTATTTACATAAGCAGATTCTGAAAAGTCTGCAAATTCCTTGCTAAAAGGTTATAGAGTAGTTCTAGGTATGTTTATGACTTACAGGAAGGAAGGAAGGTCACTATCCTTCTGGAAATTATTGACTTTGCTATAAGTCTGAGCTATGTTATAATAGGATAAAGGATATATTGAAAATAAGACTTAATGCTCAGAGATTATTATACAATATTGTGCCACAAGAATTACGAGGATAAAAGTTTTACAGAAAAATATATATATATTAGATGAAAATGTAGGGCAAAAATATTGAACACAATGATTACCGTGTTTAATAAAATTAGCAATTGGTCAATAGGGTAGGCATCAGGTGAGATCAGAGAGGAGTAAAATTGCAGTCCTCAAACCATCACAGCCAAGGTATTGCATAAGAAGAGGGAGAGAGGGATATCATTACGAACCAAAAACCTTAACGATGGCATATCATTTGTGCCAAGAGCTGAACAGCTACATTATTGTTATGAAGTGCGAAAAAGCATATCGGTGGCATGGTATTGGTGCCATTTAAGCTCATCTTCGCAATGGTCAAATAACTTAGTTTATAGGGAAGAAAGGTCGGCCTGTAGGTCGTAATTTCGAAATGCAATCGAACAATGGAAACAGACCATATTCCTGAAACACAAAATGCCAAGCAGATACACATGATATCTGAGATGGGTAGTTGATATATACTTGGAGATGACCGTCACGCCAACGGGCTGATGTTATTGTTGAGGTGACTGTACTGTCATCATCGAGAATACAGGACCATTCATGAAGTGCAGACCCAGGGCCTGGTTGAGTATCATCTTGCCGAGTTTTAAAATATAAAAGAAGAGCATCAGGGTTAGAAATAGACATGCTATAAGAAGGCTGGGGTAATTGATGCGAAGGATGTGAAAGGTCATGGGAATCAAGCAATGATTGGGACAAAGAGCCAGGCTTGACCTGTGAGGCTGGTGTAGGGACTTGTAATGGAGGCCCTTGAGATTCGTCGTTGTGTAATTGCATAGTGGCTGCAGCCACATCATCAATCTTGAGATTTTCGGACAGAATTTGAATGCGCAATTGTTGCTGGTTATAAATTGGTGAACCATTCTTAGAACGAACCATACAATGCTTCAATCTACCTATGTGAAATAGACCTGGTAAAGTACGGTCGTCAATTGTCTTAAGCAAAAATTGATTCAAAAGTGGCTCTGATGCAATATACAATGGGCCAATAAGCTTAATGCTTAATTTGGTAGAATATTGCACCCCGGTGTATTTAGGTGCCAGTAATAAGACAAGGTCTCCCTCTTTAAATGAGTGTAGTTTTGGCATACGTTTTGCGTGTTGCTGGGTCTGTCTAATCTTAATTTTATTATGAGAAACTACAGCTTGTTGTCTAACAAATCGCAATTTCTCTCTAATCGAAGATACATACTGATCATAAGAAGTAGCAACCACAGAAAGTGCCTCGGGATTAATATCCACAAGATTGCGGTCTTCTCTAAGGAAAACAAGAAAATTAGGAGAATACTTGGTAACTGCGTGAGGCAACGAATTATAGGTTTTACAAGCATATGGAATAAGGGAAGGCCATTGAGAATACTTATACTCTATCATAGTTAACAATAGGTTCGAAACTGATTGAATAGCCCTTTCAGCCATATTGCTTGAATGTATCATTGTAGGGACAAGATGAACCTGAACATTCAACGACTTAAACACTGCTGTCATAATTTTACCAACGAAAGAAGCTTCTTTATCACAAGTCACCCTATGAGGTATCATGTATGGTAAACAAAAATGCTCAATAAATTTCTTAGCTATCTCATCAGCTTTTCTACTGCGTAACGGGATCGCTACGACATAACGGGAGAAAATATCCTGTAGGATGAGACAATGAATAATTTGAGCAGTCGCATGGGGAAAGGTTTTGATATCAAAGTGTATATGCACAAAGGGAGTACAGTCAGTAAGCAGTCTAGGAACGAATTCCCTTTGCTTATTTGTTTCAATAACCTGAGACGAGCGCTGGCAAATCAAACATGTTCTGGCATAATCCAAAATGTATTTCATGAGATTCTTAATGTGAAAGTTTGATGTAATGACATCATACAATTTATTAGACTTTACATGAGCACCTAAATTTAAGTGAAAGAATTCAATGATGTCGAAAATATAGATGTTAGGAATGGCCAATTTAAGAATGACGTCATGCCTTTTAGGACTAGATTGAACATAGAATAAAAGTGAATCGATTAAAGCAAAATGATTAGATAATACAACTGCTTGATTTGCCACTTGCTTACTAGTTGGTAAGGTGCTATATGCTATGAAGTTATAAACCGGTCCCAAATACAAATCCTGTTTTTGGGCATTTATAAGCTGGACTCTATCATGAGGTATCTTGACGTAATGAAATGCATCTGTGATGTATTTACGAATAGCTGGTTCTAAGTCAGCTTGATGGGGCATTTTAGTCAAAATAGTAGGTTGATTACTATCGATGGTCTTGTATTTCATTTCGGTAATGGGTAAGACTGGTCCAGTGGTATGGGTACATTCACTGGTAAGATGTGACAGTGGTTTTATAGGCTTTGTGGGCTGTGGGGTAGGGTGGGAGATACCATTATCTGAGTGTTCCTTGGCCTGGGCCCTTGTTGTAACACAAAATAGAGAATAGCCCGAAAAGTTAGCATAGAGTTTTTCATAGTAAGTGTGACGAGATGTCAAAAGGGGATGAGTATTGGTATCCAGGAAATTATAATAAGAATGTTGCTCTTCGTCATTAATGCTCCTATCTTTATCAGCCACTGCTATTGGAATAATGGGTTCAGCATCTGCTGGCCATTGGGTGTTATGATGACGAGATAACATATCAACCAATTTCAACTCAGTAGTGGTTGGTTTTACATAATAAATTCGATAAGGGTAATCTTGTAATTTCCAATAGAATTTTGCTATTCGAGGTGTTACAAAATGACTGGAAGATTTAAGAATTTGAGCAATAGGGGCGTGGTCCGTCAGGATCGTAAACCTACCACGTCCAGCTAAAAAATATTTAAATGATTGGACAGCAAAGTAAATTGCCATCATTTCTAATTCCGAAATGCTGTAATTATGGGTAGCAATATTACCATGTAATCGACTAGCATAACCTAACAAAGTTTTTTTAGGTGTATCATCAATTCCATTAGTTTGTAACTGATAAAGAGCTGCACCGGAGGCGGTTCTGGATGCGTCAGACACCAGAATCATTTCACCTTCAGGTCTTGGGAATGACAAAATAGGTGGTGATGTAAGAATTTTCTTAATGGCATCCCAGCCAAGTTGTTGTTCATCAGTCCAGAGAAATTCGTTAGCTTTGCGCAACAGGCGCGTCAAAGGTTCAGCTGTCTTTTGATAAGATGGTATAAACGAAGAAATGAATTGAATTGAGCCTAAGAATGATTTAATCTGTTTCCTGTTTTGAGGAACCTGCAAGTTCATAATAGCATCAATTCTAGACTGTCTAATATGCAAAGTAGGTCCATTAGGTCCCTGTAAATCAACATCAAAGCCAAGAAATTGAAAGGTAGAATTAGAAGCAAAAGAACACTTAGCTAAGTTAAGAACCAGGCCATGTTTATGAAAAAGAGCAAGAACAGCATCAATGAGAGCGAGATGCTCCTCAGAGGATTCACTAAGAAGCAAATAATCATCATAATAGTTGTAAACACATTCTGCATAAATTCGTGGCAATTCTTCAGTAATTAAAGTCATTATTTCAGCGAATAGCGCCCCCGAATTGATATATCCCATCGGCAATCTAGTATAGGTTATGGACTCTGCGTTATAGAATGTAACGACGCCGAGGTACTGACGAGACTGAGGAGTTACTTGACATGCAAAAAATGCCTGTTTTAAGTCAATGGCCGTAGCGAAACGAAAAGGACGACTGCCCATTTGTTGCTTAAAGGAATCAATATTAGCACAAGGCCTCTGCAAAAGCTGAAAGGCTTTGTTGACAGAACGCATATCTCCGACCAGGCGGGGATTTTCGTCCGTGCGTGATTTGCGGACTAAGAATAGTGCACTGGTAGCTTGTGTGAGTTCCTTTTTGAAAATTCCCAGTTGCAAAAGCTTCTGTACCTGTTTACGTACGTAGGCGATATCAGCTTGGGAAGTGATATAAGGGCGTGCTTTAAAAGAACAATCAGTGATAAGCTGTTGGGTGATATCACAAACATATCGGGTGATGGTTCCTATCTGACCATATAAACTAAAGGCTGGAGTGTGCGATAAAATTATCTCACGAAGTTTATGTACTTCGTTAGGCTGAAGTGCACACTTATCGAGCTTCAATTGCTGATTAACTATATCGAATTCAGTCATGCGTATAGTTGGATCGTCAGGTTGAAGCCATGGATAATTGCGTAGTCTAGTTTGAGCACGAGTGTCGGGATCCATAGCATCATAATCTGGGTATGAAAGCTGTGAAATAGCATTAGGGCCATTATCTATGATGACATAATTAGTGTTATCAAGTAAATTATCATCAACAGATTTAGTATCAGGCTGTTGGACCACAGAAGGCGCTGTTGTAAATGGGATATCCATAACTAGTGCTCCTAGAATTATATCAGCAGGCAAATGTATATCTTCAGAATCTACATTATTAATTCTGATTGAACCAAAGCCACTGCGCAAATCGACAAGTGCCTTGTAATTCTTTTCAGAAATAATGCGAGATATGTTAACCTCAAATGGACCATTAAAATATTGTGCCAAATGATTTACACGAACTGGCACATCGCAGGATGTGTTAGGTGTTATAGTGGTCGATTTATGCACGACGAGTAAAATTTGGTCGACAGAAATATCCATGCGTGATTCTGCTGAGCGAAAAACACATTTGTATCTAATTTGAGCATCCAAGCCCATAACACAATCAATTGGTGAAGCCACATCGATAATAAAGGTCTTAATAGGAACCTTACACTCGCCAAACTGAATGACAAAATAGATAAATTGAGAAATAGAAATAGAAGAACCATTGCCGACCATAAGCTTGATTGGCTCTGCATCAACACGAGGAAGGCCCTGCAAAAAGGGACTACGTTTGATAAGAGACGTGCTAACCAAATTGTGTGAGCTGCCAGTATCAAACAAGGTAAAGAATTTAGTGCCATCGGGCAAAAGTGATGGAATAAAGTTACAATCATGAATCTTGATAGACAAAGGAGTAAGAGGAATAGGAGGCTGAAGTACTGCATATAAGATGTCAGGGAATTCGTCCCCAACAATAACATGGGAATCAGAAAAATCATGAAAATTAAAAGTTTCGGAAGGAGCAGAGTTGGTAAGGTCATTAGATTCGATAGGAGACAAGTGGTGAGAATCTGAAGAAATGGCAGGTGTTGAGTTAGGACGAGACACGGCCGTGTCTGTGCACAGTCAGAATGATCCATTACGTCGTGGTTGCTGATGTGGTGGTCCCTGTGAACGATTCTGAGGTGGTGGTCGTTGATTACGAGGGAAAGGGCCAGCGCTCTGAGAGCGGTAAGCAGTTCTAATGCCATTAGGGTACTGAACACGTGAGTTATTAGGGGCATTACTGTTGTACTGCTGTTGCGCGGGATTTGCATTGCCATGCTGCTGATTATTGAAGTTTTGGTTATTCTGGGAGAATAGCCTATTGTTACCAGATCTGTTTGAATTAGCAAATCCATTTGCTGGAAGATTCCTGTTCGAGTTACCGAACCTATTAGGAAAGGGTCTGCTAGGTCGATTATACCGTTGATTGAAGGCATCGTTTGTAGAATTGTCACGATTGTATGAACGCCCGGCAGACTGGTAATCAGAAGATGTTGGTAGACTATATTGCTGGTTGGGAATGAATCTGCGACAATGAGTAGCTATATGACCTCGGAGTCCACAACGGAAGCAAGTAAGACCAGAAAAGGAAGATTGACCATAAGGCATTTGCTGAGAGACATATTGGGGTTGAGTGTCATCCATGGGAACGTCGCGAGGTGCAAGCATTTGAGGCAATTGCTGCAGGGATTGATTCAAAGCGCCCATAGATTCCTGTAAAGTGAGCAAAGTTGACTGCGAATTACCTGTGTCGAATTTTGAACTAGGGATTTTAGTGACATCAACGTGCTGGGCGATAACTTCGCGCTCCATAATGCTTTGGACTATTGGAATTAATTCATCAAGAGGTTTGTTATCATCAATTAGTTGAAGAGAATGCTGCAAGGTCAAGGGTAATCCCTTACGAAAGTATAAAGCCACAACCGATTCAGGTAGGCCCAAACGTGACACCAATTCCTTAATCTCATCCAAGTATTTGCCAACGCTATCACCATAGGTGATACGTTTCTGAGACAAAGCATCGAGGATAGATGCTCGACTCCTAAGCAATGAAAATTTATCTAAGAACAACTTCTCAAGTTTAGCCAAAGTCATAGGCTTCAAAGCGTTGCACCAATTGCGAGCGTGTCCTTCAGTGAACAGCTGCAGGCGATGCAATATCTGCTGGTCATTTAGATTATGTAATTGGACATGATCCTTGAATTTGGTGATCCATGCCTGTGGTGTTAAACTATCAGATTCTCCATTAAATACTGGAGGTTTCATTTCTGAAAAATTAAGAGGCTTAGTTCTAGGCTGTGTTTCAGGCATTTGGGTATTAAATGCTGCTGCAGAAAAAGAAGAAGGCAGGGAACCTGAACGAGACACAGGAAAGGAAGTAGAAATTGGACCGTGAATAGATTGAGTAGCTCGGTAAGACGCATCTCTGGAGTCCTGATAGGAAGGTGGGTAGGGCAGAGATGTGCGCAAGCCAGTGAGGTCTTGCGGCTGAGATTGAGCCTGGGAATTAAGATTATTAAAAGTAGGATCAAAGTTAGTGAGGTCTTGGAAGTTTGATTGGTTGAAGCGGCTTGAGACTGGGTAACCTGTTGAGAAAAATGCGAAGGCTGATTAGCATGTTCAAATAATAATTGATCACCAGTGCGAGTTGCAGGTGTATGAGAAAAAGCGCCCGATGTGGCATTGTAATTGGAAGGAGTGGAGACACCCGGGTTGTGATTATTCGAAGCCATATTGGAGCCAGAAGGAGATTGAGCAGAGAGGCTATGCAAAAGTGTTTGATGGCTGGGATCAGTGTAACCTATAACTGGCTTACGACTAGAATGAGGAGTGTGAGAAGGGAACAGTACTTGAGTGGTTGTATTAGCTGTACGTGGTCTAGTGATAGTATTTACAGTATATGAGACTGTAGCAAACTGAACTGTATTTGTAAGAGAAGTCTGTGCAGAAGTGAAGGATGCGGGCTGGCTTCTCTGAGTAGATGTATGAGATGGGACGGGGGGTACAGAGAAAGCAGAGGGTCCTGGTGCAGGCCTGGTGGTGCTGGGCGACGTGTCAGTCCGCGGGGGAGGTTGTTGTGCGTGGCCCGGGGGAGACGGTGGGGGGTGTTGTTGAGATGGAGGCTCCTGATAAGAGTGATTAAATTGAAAGTTATTAAGAGACTGGTCGAATTCCTGGTTTTGATAGGCGTTATTGGAAACGTTATCAACCACAGAAGGGTCCTCAGGAGGAGGGACTTGATGATGTTGACGGAGACCTCCCAATGAAGGAATTTGGTCGTCGCTCAAATCTGATCCAGGTTCACGTGGAGGGGTCTGATGGCGGGGGAAGATCGTGGACTGTCGTCTGGGGTGCGATGGTGATGATTATCAGAGCCGTGTAAAGAATGACTAGGAGAAACAGGAGGTAATTGGGGGTGTTCACTGCTGTTCACAGTAGACGTAACAGGAGGGGTTTGTGCAGCAGCGCCAGGCTGTGAAACAGGCGTTTGTTGAGTAGTATTATCAAATGATGATGCACCAGGTTGCTGAGAATCTAATTGATGTATAAGAGAGGCGTCAGACTGACCAGCCTGAGAGGCAGAGTTATCGTCACCTGTTTCAGCGGTATTAGAATTTGCAGGAATGCCAGCAATATTAGAAGGATGTTCCTGACGTTCAGAATCAGAGAGAGCTGGAGATCTATTCCTATCAAAAGACTGTTTATCAGAGTTATCACTATCAAAGGTATGGCCAGCAGAATTATTTTTATCGGAATTATCAACCTTATCCCTAGCAATCTTTAGAGCAAGATGTGAATTATCCTCGTCAGAATCAGAATCGTGTCGGCCAGGTGATTCTTCACGAGATTTTAAACTATCATGAGAAGGTGTGGAAACACGGGACCCGTCAGTAATATCCCCAACTTTTATATGTAAGGGAACAGTCAATGAAGAATTATCTGGTTGTTGGGCAATGTGTTGGCCCGAGGTATTAGGCTGTTCACTTGAAAGTGATGTATCAGTATAAATGTCAGTTACATCGAGGTGTCCCTTATCGCCCTGACTTGTACTAGCAGAGGATGAGTCAGTTTCTGACATCATGAGGGTAAGAGGGTAAAGCCATACATTGGTAGGTTTTCTCAAATACGTTTTATAACGAGCAAAAGAAGCCTCACGAAACAGAGCAAGTTCTGGTAAGGGAAGAGACAAATAACCAAGCTGATCTAGTATCGACTCGTAAACATGCCATTGAGTGTTCCTATTATTGGCAGCCAACAATAACCATTTATTAAAGAGAAGAGTAGGGGTGTGATGTTTGATATAACGAGAAGCACGAGCAGACAAATATCCCTCATCAACCGCTGTCTGAGCTTCCAAACGGAACTTAAGTAACCACTGCTGAAGTGTCAGCTGTGTCAACGGGACAGACATTCAGAGCGAAAATAGAGGTAAGAAGAGTAAGCGTACCGTGCATACTAGCACTTACTAGAGCAAAAATATAACTAATTTGAGGGAGATTACGTATGAAAAGAGAGCCTAAAATCAAAATAAGGGTAAAGGCTACAAAATGTGCCACAGCGATTCCCTGCAATAAACGTGGATGTAACTCATAACACATATCAACCAACGACCCGAAAAATAAGGAAATGAACACATAACTTGAAAACCATATATCAGTAATAATGAAGTAAGTAATTACTTGTCTCGCTTTAAATACATATCACCATACGTGGAGAAAAATGCCGACTTGTCCCTTCAAGTCAATAAGAGACGGAAATAACTAACTTTGGCTAGGTAAAAGTAGAGCAGTAGACCTGATACAACAAAATACAACACGATACCCTATCAATGATCAATGTGCACAACGTCAATAAATGAATGGAAACATGCATAAATGAAGAAGAGCATGCTGTTACTCAAGAAAACAATGATGGGATGACAATCAGTATGTGATAATCAAATTCTCTAGAATGTTCGCTGGACGGGCAATAGCGATTTTTTTTAATTTTAAAAATAATGAAATGTTACATATCTAAGTTGCAAAGTGAGGAAAGAAGAAGGCGGAATAGCGTGGCCATGAGACCAGGCTATTAGACCTTAAGTGCCGTGTATAGAAAATCTAAATAGTATGCTATGTGTTTGGAAACAGACAGACATATTGTTAATGTAACGTTAAAATGCAAGAGTTAAAATATAAGAGTAAATGACAGATAGCCTAAGAAGACATTATAAATTAAGGAAGTAAGAATCAAGTGCCTTTCCTATTAATGTTTGCAAAATGAGCTCCTACCGTATTGGAAGATGTGCTGTGTTGCAAGGAAGGCCTAATGTTGCGAGAGATGCCCCAGAGACTTGAGTGCGCTGTCTGGTCCGGGTCTGGATGAGGTGTGTAGGTAAAGTTGTGAGAAGTGTGGGAGATGAGAGGCAGGCATATCGAAGCTGAACATGAGCTAATAGGTAACCAAATAAAGATATGGGCGAAGCCCCTGAGCTACCTGGTAGGAAAATTGCGCCCCCTATACTAGTAGGTGAATTAAGGTGATATAACATGGCTAGTGTACTAAAACTTGAATTTTATATGCGTATGAAGGAAGAATTAGCAGTTACACAATCTTAGTTGAATCAACCAATTAGACACGGTTGTTTTGGGTGACACCTTTGCACCATAATGTCACAATGGCTCTCTAAAACTTCGTGAATTTAAATTTAGGCTTTTGGTTTTGTATGTTTAGTAGAGCATATTAATCAATTTAATTAACGATATAGCAGAACAATAGCTAATTAGGAGACGAAAACAGCGACTAATGGCATGGCGTTGAACCAATGCTCTCTAGCCATAGCTGGCGAACCCGCTATGCATGATATGAAGTTGTGACATAATCGAATTTCCACATCAAGGAAGTGGACTTTCTTCATGCGAAGAAACCGTAGGCCCATAGCCCATAGCATTGCAAGGCTAGTGTTTCGGAAAGAAACGTCACTAAATGTGAATCTTACATCGTACGAACATCAAACATTGAGTTGCTGTGTACATACGCTATATTGCTATACTGAATAGTTCATTTTTCGTTAGAAATGGCTTATTATCGTACGAACATCAAACATTGAGTTGCTGTGTATGATCATTTACAGATATGAAGAATTATGCCTATGCTATTTCATAGAGTTCTGCTGCTACAGTTCGACGTGTGCTGTCGATGCCTAAGTTACCATTGCTAAGTCAATACATTCAATGGTACAAGAACTGAATATGTTTGCTATTCCTTAAATTTGAAAAACATAGTAAATCAAGAGACAGCGTGACACAGCAGACAAGCGCCAAGAAGCCGCAGACCGGAATTCTCTCACCATGCCATCTTTAGCGTTCCCCATGTAAGGTTAGCGCACGTTTCTCTCTCAGAGGTAGCTAATCGAGTAGATGGACTCATTACCGGGGATCCTGCGGGAGACACCTTAGCACTTGCCACCACGAAACACCTACTCAAGAAATACCAGAGGCTCAACTGTTTAGATTCACTTATCCATTTAATACACAATTTATAGACAGTTACATTAAGACTCATTCGAAGAACAGACGGTATTCAACTTATCGATACATTAAACAACGATCTTAACAAATTACATACATCATTAATTAATGCCATCTCAATCAACCATGACCTGAGGTTCCTTTAAGAGAAAACCCCTAATCATACCTCTAACAACGATACCCTTACCTGACGAATCGTCACCCCGTCAGGGAGACAGGTAGCCCTCCTGCTGCCTCAGCGGGAGCGGGCTCTGTTCTGGCTGGGCAAACAAGCTTGCCCCCAGAGATTGCTACTAGGGTGTTCTGCGGCTGCGCAGAAACACCAGGGTAACTGTTGCCATGGAAACGTGGGGTGAGTTCCACCACGTTGCTATCATTGAATCTCATTACACAATAATATAATATATTACATTACTTTTATACAATAATAATATAAATGATATCACAGAATTAAGGTCTTGAGGTTCATGGCGATTTGAGGAAAGTTCCTATAAGAGGAAAGAATGAAGACACCTCTGAAGCTAAAAGCTCAGCGGTGACAAAATCCCCTTATGAAATGATTAGTAAACTTTGTAAACTAGTCTTAACTAGAATCAGAGAGTGATGGTAACTGAAGAACATTACATTATATCATGTCCATAAATTTGTTAAAAAAGCAGATGACATTATACGATACGATGTGATGCGCTACATATTTATTGCCATAAGAAACGGAATTTGTCTTAGAACACACACTGCAGAATAGAAAACAATATTGGTATGGTTCGGGTTGCCGTTAGATATTTCAAGGTCCTACGTCTCTCAAATAACTTTGTTGCTTAGTTTAGACCTACTCCGGAATCATTCAAATATTCTTTTGTCTCATCACATTATCAACTACTTCAAAATTCACTATTAACAAGTCTGCTGTTGTTCTAAATTACTTCTGAATATGAAAATATCTGATGAGAATATTTATTTTATTCCTTGAATATACAGCATTGTCATGAAGGCTATGACCTAATTGACCTTTTGCATAATTTAAAACAAAGCATGGCTGTTGTAAGTCCCATTAATATCATCAATGGTGCAAATCCAAAAGCGATCAAGGGCAATAAATACATTTTCAAATATTGTCGAAATCATGTTGCATTGCAATATTAGTAAAAAAATGACGTGTTAATGCTGAGCAAAGGAGGTGTTAGGCATAAAAACAGAAAATTTAGCTATTCGACCTAAAATATGCCGGCCAAAAATCAAATACATTAGTCACTGTTAATGCACTGATGTTTGATAAACAAA
The DNA here is from genome assembly GCA_026936325.1 of Platynereis dumerilii. NCBI lineage: Eukaryota > Metazoa > Annelida > Polychaeta > Phyllodocida > Nereididae > Platynereis > Platynereis dumerilii. The sequence continues at coordinate 231,025 of JAPTHN010000077.1, forward strand.
CTGAAGTGGCTTGCAAATGTGATAGGAGTGATTAATACTTCCAATATTCTGTAATGGTGCTATAGACAGTGAACATTCATTCACCTTCGAGAATTTTAGCAATGATTATTGGCCCCACATAGACAAGTTGAAACAAAGACTAAATTTATAAAATTATCTCAGTTTACTCATAAATGTAGTTTGAAAACATTGCAAAATATAACAAATAAATAAAGAAGACCTTGCTAAAGGCATTGTGACAAAAAATTTTAATAAGTAAAAAATGTACAGTTTTTGAAACACAAAGGCTTGCATTAGATGAAGCCTGGATACTTGACCGAATCTTCCAGCATTTACTGTTGGTACATGTACAGCTACTGAATAATATGATCTGATTGTCTTAGAGAACCACAGAATGTGACATGCATGACATGATTAACTTATTGACAACATGATTGACATCACTAACCTCTGCATGCAAGTCTGAAATACAGTGCTGGCTAGCATGAAATATTTCAAAGTTTTTCCCGTAACGTCAGCTCATTTTGGTAAGCCAGAAGACTGTTAAATGTTCATCAAATCTTATTATCAACCACCTCTAAATACACAACTGACATGTCCTTGACAGTTCTAAAATACTTCTTAGTGTGAAAGTATCTGGTGAAAATATTGGAGAATAAAGTATGCCGGAACCAAGAAATGACAGATAACTTGTCGATGATTGCAACAGAATTTTTGTGACTGTTGATCTCTTTTACTCTGAGACTGATGACTCCAATCATAATGTTCATTACCACTAGTGTTGTCATCAGAAGAGAGGTAATGTACACGAATGCTCCAAAGCCGCCCATGACGGCCATCATTTGATTGTCAGGAGCGACAATTCCTTGGATATATAGCATCGTCATGAAGGCTGTGTTTGAAAATGTCACGAGGTTATTTGGAGTGAAACAATTGTTTGCTGAAACTGCTGTTGAATTAGTGGCACTTTGTTGTTCTGATGTGAGTGAGGCATTAACTTCCAGAATGTAGAAACTGATTGTGCCTCCCAATAAGTACACAGCACAAAAACATACAGTCATCAGCATATCCAGTAGCATGTTTTCGGCCATGGTGACCACATGGCCAATATGAGGCATCAATTGTAAGAAAAACATCCACGTGAACAGACCGCAACAAACAAGAAATATATACATGTACACAAACAGCATGTGATCATTTTGGACATTCATAATGTACATACAAGCTATAACAAGAAATATAAAAGGAATTGCCAATAGGTTGAGGTGATAAAACCACCAATTAGTGACAGCCTTTTGTTTGAAGCTTAAGATTTTCAGTACCTTGAAAGAAAAGGCATTAAACGCAGTGTAAACCATGTCAGTGCCATAAAAGAGTGATATGATAATTGAACAAATAGACAATGGAAGAGGTGGTGACAGCCTTTGCATATAAAAACAAAGCATGGCTGTTATAAGTCCCATTAAGACCAACCATGGTACAAATCCAAAAGTGATCAATGGCAATAAATGCATTTTCCAAAACTGCTGAAACCATGTGGCAACAGGTTCTGTTATAAAGAATTTGCATTCGTCAAATCTCGCCAATTTTTCAAAAGAAATATCCCGAATTCTCATCAGCAGATGTTGAACAGCTTTATCCTTTCCATGATAATGTGTGACATCATACAATAAATGTTTGTGACACACACAGTCTTTGATTGTGTGTTTGTAAACGCCTTCAATGTTGAGAATAGACAAGATCATTTCAGGTAAATGACGATCAGCTGCGAGATCTAAAGGAGTGAAGCCATTCAAATTCTTGTCATATAGAAGTTTTTTCTTTTCTGATATTGAACAGCAATCCAAAATGTGTTCCAGCATTTTCACAGATTCAACTGGCTTGTGGTCAGAGAGGTGCACCAAACAATGGATCACGTTGTCACCATCGGTGTTTTTTGCGAATAGGTTACATCCATATTCAATCAATATGTCAACAGTTTCCGGGTTGCCAGACATGCAGGCCAAAGCCACAGGTAGCCGGAAATCCCTTGTTGGTTGCGTCTCGCAGTGCAGATCACGAAGGAAATCTATATCGTGTCCTGATACTTTCCCTTTAAGATGAGTTAGAAGGTTTTCACAGTGTACATCTTCATACTGCAACAAAGCATTGCACGCAAAGTTTCTTCCCTTTTCTGAGAGCTGTTCAAGAACTTCATTGATGTATATGTTGTCTGCGATGCTGAGTGCCTTGTGAAAGTACAGCATCTTGGTAACCATGTGGGTGTTGTCACAATTAGAGTCGAAGTATTCAACACAATCTGGAGAAGCACTGGAAGCCATTTCTCTAAGAAATATGCAGGAGTAGCGCTTGAAGGTGTTATTAAATTCAGTTGGCGTGATCGGAGTGATGCTGGCATTGCAGCTGACTTTTATCTGGATGTCAGAAATCAAACAAATGGCGTACTGATAAAGCCTTGATGTTTGATAATGGTAATTGAGGCACAAGTGGTGTGTAAATATCATTTTGTTAATTAATCTTTCCCATTTTCCGGTAATGGTGTCACGTACAACAAATTATTCATGGAAATTTGAAGTATTTTGATACAGCTATACACTATACAGATCCTGTTTAACAATAGGTAAGTGGCAATGATTATGATGTTTGATGCAGTGTTACCTGGTTATAATTTTAACTATGCCATCAACAGGGAATAAAAAGTTTGGCTTAATTTCCTTTGAATAGATTTCGAATATCTTGTGTTGCCAGGTTTTTATCAGAGTTTCTCAAGTTTCTGATGAGATAAGAAAATGATTTTGAGATTTCTTAAGACACAGTTCAAGCACTGAGTTACATTTATGTGTCATCCATGTAAAAAAAATCCTGTGTCACCAAAAATGCAGATATCTGGGCGAAATTTGTTTTATCTGATGCAGAAAATAGTTAGCTTACATAATAGTATCACTTTCGCGATGTGTATGTAAACTTTCCAGGTATGATTCACTAAAATAGGACAAAAAACAGGCAAAAACCGCTGATTTGGGGTGACAAGAAAAATCTGTCCTTGATGTTTAATGCTGTATATTTTGGATGATAATGGTTGTTTTACCAGCATCTTTTCTTAGGGCTCTCCCTAAGTTTTTGACCTATCGTATGATATCCACATTATGTCGATTATTGCAATTATTTTGAATTACCATCTCAAAAAGTGATGCAGGGTAGGGTGACAATTTTGTTGTGATTTTCTCACCTCTTATGGAATAGTGAATATTAATGTGACAATTGTGGGACAAATTTTAAAGGCAGAAAGTTCATATTACACAGAAATATTCCTTATTATGTAATAGGACTTGTACTAGCTTGGATTGTCTGTACCATGTGTCAGAATGACAGAATAAAATAGTTTAGGACATGTCAGTTCAGGACATGTCAAAAACATACATAGCCCGGGCCCCGTGAAAAAAAAAAAATCTCAGACAGTTCTCAAGATAATGCGGTGACAATCAAAGTTTGTTTGCCCAACTAAATTGGTTACAAGAAGTTTATATTGACAGAGCCCAGTTTTGGATAGTTTTTGAGATAACGTTTTTTTATGACAAAATTTTATTTGAAAATGTTTAGAAGTTCCATTTTATTTTCTGAATTTTGTCTAATTTGGCGTATTGATGAATCTTCTTAACAGATATGGTTGTAGCAGGCACAAAAAAAATAAATAAACCTCTAAAAATTATGTTTTGATAAAAATAAGGCCCTCATTCTTTGTTTAAAAAAAATCTGTTGCAGATTCTATAGAATCATATAAATCGCACATACTTGAAAATTACCTGGCTAAAACTACTCAAATATAGTAACATTTACTCACACACCACATTTATTAATAATTTTTTGCGTATGTGGTAATTGCCTTGTTTTAAACTCATTTAAAAAAAAGACCAAACAATATTTAAATATTAATAACCTACCCGATTTTCTGTAAACTATTTCCTGTTTTGTTTTTATCACTGGTACACTTCCTGAATATGTTGTCACTTATTATTAAACTTAATGTATGTATATAATAATATTAATCCTACAATGTTTTTATTTTTAGCCCTAGTCTTTTTATTTTCTTTAAAAAAAAAAAGAATTTGTTATTGTTCATGCTGTTCATGTTCTCCTTACTTGTATAAAGTTGTATTATTCAATTTATGTATTGTAATTGGGCAAAATATGTCCACCCGACATCTGCCCCCAGATGTTACTGTTATTTTTATTGTTTCAATACAAACATTTATCCTGTTTGCATCTGGAATAAAATTGAATTGAATTGAAAAAAAAAAAAAAAAAGCAGTGATATTTAAAGTTACAGTTTACTCCTTCCACCAAGGTGATGCTTAGAATTGGCTCTGCAACTTCTGCTGCATGAAAAAAGGCATTCCAAAACTTTTACCAGACACCCTAACATGCAGGCATCATTTGGAGATTATTGGGAGTAATTTTATTTGAATATCATATTCATTACTGCTATTAGTTTCAGCGAAATGTTGTTGATGCAACTTTATTATGTCGGTCTGACCTTTCTAACAAAAATAGTGTTTAAATTGGCTTTATCTGACTTACAGTAGACGAACGTCAAGTGCTTACAGAATTGGACTGAAATGTTCCCTGTGAGGTCACAGCGTATCTCTGCCATGTTATTCCCCATGACTCATAAGCAGTTTATGAAGTCATAGCCTATACTTGCAATGCTAGCTGGGAAAGCCATTTGGCGTGTCACACCACTCATCAATGAGGTCACAAGCTCTCTTATGACAAATTGACAGATTATTTCAATGTATTTGATAGGGCTTGCTGTGAGGTCACAGGTGGCCACCTAGCAGCTGAGTGTAAGTACTCGTCATTCGTCTACTGTAATAACATGCCAAAGCATGAAATCAATAATATTTTATGTTGAACGACTAAAATCCCAAAGAAAGTATCTCTCTAGTGCTGTGGTTGCAAATTTTTATGAATTTCTTAGGCAAGCATGAGGTCCCGCATATTAATTGTGAGAGACTTTTTAAGGTTAAATAGTTTGCATTGATTCTTCCATATTATTGACCTTCACATTTTTTCCGCATATATCCCATGCACTTAGATTGCAAAATATGATGTTTTATTTTTTAGCCAAAAATGACAACCAAATGTTACTCAGACCACACCGTGTCTATGAGCTGTTTGCGGATTAGCGGCCCAAACAGTTTCAAAATTAACTTTGCACTTGGTCGTGTGATGTCACTAGCTTAAAAGTGTTTTGTTTGTGGTTAATCAGTTGATTCAGTGCTTATCATATCTACAGTATAGGTGAAAATAAACAAACTAATTAGAGCTTTTTGCAGATTGGCGATCCACTGGAAATATTAATTTTCTTGTTTTCAATTTGCAAACTGGCTTTTCCACATCATTGACAGTTTTCTGTTGGTCTCCGGCTCCTCCTTGTCTTATTATTGTCACCTATGCTGCTAGATATGATAAGCACTGAATCAACTGATTAACCACAAACAAAACATTTTTAAGCCAGTGACATCACACGACCAAGTTGAAAGTTAATTTTGAAACTGTTTGGGCAGCTAATCCGCAAACAGCTCTAAATATCATTCAAAATCAGACCAGTTCATTGATCTTGTATTTGAAAGTTTTTCAACCTGTATTTTTCCTGTGTTGTAATAACTGTAATAATAGTAGAGACCAGATTTAAAAAAACCTTAATTTTAAACTACATATGTGTATTAACCCTTATTTTGTGAGAAATAACGGTTCTGAAAATAATACAGCAGGCTAAATCATTTTGTTGGAATACTGGTAGTTCATTTCTTTATATTTAACAGCTATCTATCTATCTATCTATTTATATCTATCTATTTATATCTATCTATCTATCTATCTATCTATCTATCTATCTATCTATCTATCTATCTATCTATCTATCTAGATCTATCTATCTATCTATCTATCTATCTATCTATCTATCTATCTATCTATCTATCTATCTATCTATCTATCTATCTAATGTTTTAGCAGCCAACTGCTGATATCAGGAAACGAGGCTTTGTAAATATTTTATTCCTGCTTGGTAACTGCTGGTGATCAGGGAGGAAGTCTGAGGTGACATACCAAATGAAACACCAGAGGCAGCACCATTCGGAGAACCACCTGGTGGGTGCTGGTGGAGACGGCAATGTTGAGGTTCCACTCCCAAGGTCCACTCCTGGAGTCAGCAGACTGCTGCATTCAATCGCTCCACGTGCTGTTGAAATCAAGAGTGATCAAGAGTGTTTTTCTCAAAGCTGAAGTCGTGAATGATCTCCCTATGTGGTATGGTGCTTGCTCTACCTCATAACTCATGTTCATGCCTGCAGTATGATGCGTGGCAAACAGAACACACACAGTTTGTGAATGTAGGCTACTACTCAATAGACATTGTTGTTTACTATACTGTTTCCTGGGTACTGCAGCACTAGCTACATTTAGGCGTATAGCATAGGGCTACTGCCTGTATTTTTGATTAGCAATCAAAAGGGATCTTGTTGACTAATTAAAAAAGATCAAAGTGACCTACACATTGCTTGAAATGTGCGATTTGAAGAATGCCTGCAGTTCAACCCAAGAGCCTGAGGTCAGTGAGGAGGGCCAAATTGGACTTTCGCGTCACAATCTGTTTTCGATTTATAAGCTGATTACACAGGATCGAGCTGATGATCTTCGTTTGGAAAAATTTAACAGAGATGCCCTCGATTATGTATTTGACACATCTGTATCCACCATCGCTCCAAAGTGTCTGGATGCTGTGTTGAAATTTGCAAAAAAAAAGAGTGTGACATTCATGCAATTTTCTACTGCTGATGCACATCCGTTCTCTACACATATAAGCAAGTACCTATATAAGATAAGGAATGCATCTGTTGATCGAGAACTGTTACTGAATAAGAATTTAGTGGAGTGTCTGCAGACACTTCTTGACCATGGATTTATTATTACGCCCAATTACCAACGACGTAATGTGCTGCACAGTTTCTTGGCGTATAAGCCTGATACAATTCCGTTTGACATAGAACTGAAATGTTTGTCATTACTTCTAGAAGCTGGGCATACGGAATTGTCAACTAGGATTTCGGCGTTAATCTCCGGATTTAATCTAAACTTACATAAAGAGTTTGTTCAAGTTCTTGAATTGTTTGTGAAATATGGTTTTGATACATCAGCCTGCCAGTGGCAGGCAGAAAGCGATTTCTTTTTGGAGTATAGTTTTAATACACCAGATAGTCATTTGTGTGTGCCAGGTTTGTGTGATTATTTTATTGCGACCTCCTGTGTGCCCCTTTTCTCGTCTGAACATGCTGAAGTGCAGGATATGCGTGATCATGTGGCACTCATGTTTAGAACTGTTGGGTGTTTTATTTATGGTGGAGATGACCTTGTTTATGGAAAAGGTGAATTTAGTTCTGGAGACGATAAATGTTATTTTCCACTTGATGTATTGACAAGTCATTTCGTTGAAGGTTATAGCACTATAACAATTAAAAAAGGAAAACCATCACAATCATGGGAGGTTGTTTATCTCAAAAGTTACCTTGGAGCTGGATTATCTTTTCTGAAATTCATTGACATTACCTTTGCTCAACGTTTTCTGGAGAAATGGCTGAACAGCCTTGATGATGATGAAAATGAAGCACAGTCTTTCGACAACGACCTTGAACGTCAACGTGCAGAAAATGAAATACCTAATATGCGGACTATTATCAAAGACGTGTTTGCTAAGAATTTCCTGTCCTTTTTTTCATTGGAAACAATCTGTTTAGTGAAGGTGTGGAAGTGCGCTGGCAAGCGTTTCACAGAACTTGATTTGCCAATAAATATTCTGGGTGCTCTCCGTGATATGTTACATTTGACGTTCTAAACAACAGTTTCCACTGAAGACACTTTATAACTTTTTGTATATTTATGAAAAATAAATAAAGTATGTAATAAAGATTAAGGATATTTTATTATTATTATTATTAGGCTTATTTATTTATGTTTATAAAATTATAATAGTGCTACCATTTGCCAGCACTCCGGCATTCAAGTGTTCTTTAAAACGTGTATTTATCACGTATCATGTACAATCGAAGCAGTACAGACAGTGCCAACTTCTGTCTGGATCAGTTAAACTGAAATCCATGATGGCTGCTACAAAATCGCTGCCACTCTTGATTTGTCCACTGTGAGCTAAGTATTAAGTGATGATATTTTGAGAGGGTATAGAACAAGAAATTCAAGGTAGCTTCCAAAATGGAAACATGGGCCAGGACAAGACCAGGAACCATCAGGAAAGTACAATTGACAATTCCCCATCCCTTCAGCATGATGTCCTGGTCTTCCTGAAGCCTTCCTCGTGCTGTCCTCGCCTTTCCTGAACACTTCCCGGTTCTTCAGCGCCTTCAGCAGAGGCAAACATTTCAGCGTCCAAATTTTGCTCCAGAGCAAAATTTGGATGCTGAAATTGATTTCCTGGTACCTTCAGCGACTTGTCCTCATTGTCCTGACGATGTACTGAAAGTTTCCTGGCTTCCCTGAACCCTTCAGCACCTTCTTGAAGCTGTCCTGGACCCTTCTGCGCTTCAAGAATGTTCAAGAAGGCTTGCTGGTATGCTGAAAGCATGGTGAAGGCATGAGGACGTATTGAGGAACCAATGCTGAAACTACCAAGAAGCTTTTGAGAATGATGAGGAAAACTAGGAAACCTTGTAGACAGCTTGCAGAAGATGTTGGGAAATCACAGACAACATGCAGAAGGTGTCAGGAAGGTGAAGACAACTCAGAGAAGGTCCCGGGAAAGCACTGAAATATGTGCAAAATGGCTTAGCAAAAAAAATTGTAAAAATGGCATTCAATCTGCCACAAAATTACATTCCTCATGCTGTCTGGAAGGCTTCCCGATTGTCCTGTCTCATGTTTTCACCTTTCCTGAAGTGCTCTTCACCCTGTCTGAAGACAGAATGCAGAAGGTCTCAGGAATGGAGCGTCTGATGCTGAAGATACGCTGAAATGGCCAAATTTGCTTTCCCAACCCTTCCTGGTCCTGTCCTGGCTCTAGTAGGATGCCCTTTATGGGGGCTATTCACTCACCCTATAGCACTGTCATCACCCTTCCATGACCCTGTCAAAGTGTCATGCTCCAGCCATGACTCCAGAGTGGTCAAAATAATCTTTGACAGGCTATTTAAATATGTTGGCAGATCCAGTGACTGGTTGAAGATGGCATTTGTATACTTCCTGAGGCGAATCAGGCGATAGATCTAAGGGGTCTGAGATGCTAAAACTAATATGGTGATACAACACTAATATATTATATCAATGAACTGGTCTAATTATGAATAGCATTTTAGACCAGTTATTTAAAGGCATAAAGTAATCTTCAAGGATTTTCTTCTTATCTCATTAGGAACTCGAGAAACACTGATAAAAACTGGGCAACACAAGACATTCATCCAAATGTTAAGGAGATTCAAAGAAACTTGAGTCTGACACTTTATTCCCTGTTGATGGCACCATTGAAGTAATAACAGGGCACAACTGCATAAAACATCGATTCTATTGAAACTCGTCTATGGTTACACAGGATCTGTATCACCACATCAAAATACTTCAAATTTCATTGAATAATCTGTTGTACGTGATTCAATTAATGGGATGCATTATTGCCATTAATGGCGAAAATGATATTTACACACCACTTGTGCTGTAATTTTCTTCACCAAAAATCAACGCTTTATCAGATCACCATTTGTTTTATTTCTCAACGCCAGATAAAAGTCAGCAGCAACACCAGCATCATTCTAAGCATTGCAGACTAAATTTATTGACAACTTCAAAGTTCAATCACTACTCCAGCAGATTCCTTGGAGAAATGGCTTCTCGTGCTTCTCCAGATTGTGTTGAATACTTCGACTCTAATTGTGACAACACCCACATGGTTACCAAGATGCTGTACTTTCACAAGGCACTCAGGATCGCAGACAACATATACATCAAGGAAGTTCTTGAACAGCTCACAGAAAAGGGAAGAAACTTTGTGTGCAATGCTTTGATGCAGTATGAAGATGTAAATTGTGAAAACCTTTTAACTCATCTTAAAGGGAAAGTATCAGGACAAGACATAGATTTCCTTCGTGATCTGCACTGCAAGACACAACTGACTTGGGATTTCCAGTTGCCTGTGGCTTTGGCCTGCATGTCTGGCAAAACGGAAACTGTTGACATATTGATTGAATATGGATGTAACCTATTTGCAAAAAATACCAATGGTGACAACGTAATCCATTGTTTGGTGCACCTCTCTGACCACAAGCCACTTCTATCAGTGAAAATGCTGGAACACATTATGGATTGCTGTTCAATATCAGAAAAGAAAAAACTTCTATATGACACAAATGTGAATGGTGTCACTCCTTTAGATCTCGCAGCTGATCGTCATTTACCTGAAATGATCTTGTCTATTCTCAACATTGAAGGCATTTACAAACACACAATCAAAGACTGTGTGTGTCACAAACATTTATTGTATGATGTCACACATTATCATGGAAAGGATAAAGCCGTTCAACATCTGTTGATGAAAATCCAGGGTATTTCTTTTGAAAAATTAATCAGGTTCGACGAATGCAAATTCTTTATGACAGAACCTGTTGCCACATGGTTTCAGCAGTTTTGGAAAATGTATTTATTGCCCGTGGTCACTTTTGGATTTGCACCATGGATGATATTATCAGGACTTATAACAACCATGCTTTGTTTTTATATGCAAAGGCTGTCACCACCTCTTCCATTGTCTATTTGTTCGATTATCATATCACTCCTTTATGGCACTGACATGACTTACACTGCAGTTATTGGCTTCTCTTTCAAGGAACTGAAAAAAATCAGCTTCCGAAGAAAGGCTGTCACTAATTGGTGGTTTTACCACCTCAACCTATTGGCAATTCCTTTTATATTTGTTGTTATAGCTTGTATGTACATTATGGATGTCCAAAATGATCACATACTGTTTGTGTACATGTATATATTTCTTGTTTTTTGCAGTTCTTTCACGTGCATGTTTTTCTTACAACTGATGCCTCATATTGGCCATGTAGTCACCATGGCCGAAAACATGCTACTGGATATGCTGATGACTGTATGTTTTTGTGCTGTGTACTTATTGGGAGGCACAATTTGTTTCTACATCCTGGAAGTTAATGCCTCACTCACATCTGAACAACAAAGTGCCACTAATTCAACACTTTCAGCAAATAATTGTTACACTCCAAATAACCTCGTGACATTTTCAAACACAGCCTTCATGACGATGCTATATATCCAAGGAATTGTCGCTCCTGATTATGAAATGATGACTGTTATGAAAGGCTTCGGAGCAGCTGTATACATTACTTCACTTCTGATGACGACCCTTGTGACAATGAACATTCTGATTGGAGTCATCAGTCTTAGAGTAAAAGAGATCAACAGTCACAAAAATTCTGTGGCAATCATCGACAAGTTATCTGTTATTTCTTGGTTCCGGCATACTTTATTCTCCAATATTTTCATCAAATATTTTCATACTAAGAAATACTTTAGAACTGTCAAGGATATGTCAATAGTTTATTTGGAGGTGGTTGATAATAAGCTATGATGGAAATAAATGATAAAAAGGTCTTCAAAGGTTCCCAAAGTGAGCCGACTCAGTCTTATCTGAAAACCCTGCAATAGTTAATGTTTTGCTCTTGAAAATAGTGACATGATTGATTGAGGTCAATCATTTGGTGAACATGTTAATTTTGTTGTCAAAATGTGTTGATCTCTCAAAGAGATCATAGCTCCGACAATAAGTAATTGCTCACATGACCTGGGATAGTGAAGACCTGGCTTCATTTGACCCGAAAATGCTAATTATTGTGTAAATATGTAACTGTGTTCTTCATGTTGGTTATCAATATCATATAATTACTTATCCATTTTTATTGTTCATAGAAGCAAACTGCTTGAGGAAGTCGGAGCTTAATAAAAAAAAAGGAAACTTGACCTTGGGCCTTGGAATTTTTTCAAGTGTATATCTTTGCTCATTAAAATAAAAAAGATTGTCATGATGCCTTGTCAAGAGTCTTCTTTATTTTGATCTAATTTATTATTCTTTGCATTTAAGCTCAATAATATTGGTGATATTCATGCAATCTTCTGAGTTGCTCAGTGCTTTCAGCATTGAGCTAAATTAGTCAATGTTAAAAGCGTCCAATGTGCTCGGTTCCCCCAAAGCATTAATCTCCTACCGTAATATGGGGTGAATCGGGACAGAATTGGCTGTTTTTCTGTCATAGCATGGACAAAAATCAATTTAGAAATCAAAATTTAGTGCCAAATTGTGTCTGGGCACAAGGTCTAAGTACCCCCAGGAGCTTGAAATGATATCTTAAATCCCCATTGCTCCAGGCCAAGAAAACCACTGTCCCAATTCACCCCATACTTTGGGGTGAATCGGGACACTCCATTATTTCCACTATTAACACTCCCTACCTACTTTGAGTGATTGTCTCTTGTGTATAAATATTAGAAAACATGTTCAGCATGCCAGAAAAAAATGTTGAAGAAAATCCGAAATCAATTTCATTGATAATATGCAGATTTTAAAAAATGTGATAGATGGCAGAAAACTATCAAAAACTGTAGTTATCTGCTAATTTAGCAGGTAATTACGAATTCTGGACTAAATCTATAATAAATGATGCCAAGTTCAATAATATTTATCAAAAAGCCATGCTAGTACATTTAAATGAAAATTGGTAGATTTTATTTTTATTATTCCCGAAACTTTGCCACTGACCTGGATCTTAACCTGTGACCACGCATACATAATCCCACATCTAGTCTACTATTCTGGTTCCCTGATTGTATTTCAAAATTTCAAAAAGTTTCCAGGTAGTTTGATGGCTCTGGTGTTTATATTTTTTGAGGAATGAGCAAAGTTTTGACCAGCATGTTAAAATTCAAATTATGCAGGGCCAAGTTTAAGGTGCTGCAGCTCCTCACTGCCTGCAGTTAGAAGTATGAAATTCTATAACAATATGCGCTGGTATGTGTACTATATATGTACCAAAAATGAATTCCCTAGGTTGAGTAGAAGTGGTTGATCTTTGAAGAAATAATAGACATCCCTGTCTTGTCCCGATTCACCCCTGTGTCCCTAATTATATATATCCAAAATACATATGTATAGCATAGACTTTCGCTACCTAACATATAGCTATGATAACAGAAAATATGCAAATAACTCTATCACAAATTTAGATTAAAATTATCCTGAAGAAGTCGTTGTAAAAAATGTTTTACTAGAGAAATAAGAATGAACACAGTTTGCCAGAACTTCTTTATTAAAGACTTCATCATTAAAGCCTTTTTGATGTTCAAGAAACTCGTGATGCTTTTAAAACTTTGTCATTTGATGTAAATGCTCCTATTATCAATCCCATGGTGAATGGACTGGTTTGACTGAAAATAGAAAAATGATGAAGTAGGAAAAATAAAATTGTACAGATTGTTTCAAACTGGGAAAAATTTACTTACAGTCTGTCTCATTTCTGGAATGGGCGGTCGTCATAAAATCTGACAAAGACAGCACCAAACATTACAAAAATCTGAGAAACAAATTACCCAAGTTCAAATTCACAATGAATTTGCCTCTGATTCAAGACATTCCATCAAGATTGCAATTACAGATTTTTTTCCGGTTATCCTGACCCACCTACACTATCAAGTGAACTAATGCTTTGTTTAATATGTTTCTTTCACAATGTAAAATATTTGCACCAACAAATTCATTCTGTAATATCACATTTTTACATTAATGACCAATAAAATTACTTTTAGTGTTAGTGTTAGTCTTGTAACTTTACAGTGTTTGTGTTAGTCTTAGATATTTTTCAAGCCTGCAGCAATAGAAGTTCAGTCGAGATGTACCAATCAAAAACAACATTGAATTTCGAAGATTTCTTCCTGCCTTTGGTTGCCTGACTTTGGATCATCATGCTACACCGATGTCTTTTATCATGAAGCATATAATACTGTCAAAGAAACTTCACTACCCTAAAGTATTAATGAAAATCTAAACATTTACACACACCAACATGGGCTTAACAGTCAGGCATTGCTTAAATAATGTGTCAAAAACCTACCAATTTTAGGACAGCAGAACTTGTCACTGCCAACCTTAGTGCATCGCAAGCCACCAGAACAGAAGTGGCGATGCTTACACCTCTTCTTAGGGAAGTAGACTCGTCCTCCTGGACAGACTGGACAGCACACTCCCGATCTGCAGCTGTATGAAGAAGGACATGGCTTATCTCCTCTTCCTCCACATTGCACGCCTCTGAGTGGAACACCAGCTGGACAAGATGGCCGAGGAGGAACAACATCGATGCAGTTTGGTAATGATGGTGGACAAGGACTTCGAACGCAATTCACAGGAATCAACTTGCAGACTTTGCCCTTGGGGCATATCATGCCCTGGATTAAAGAAATCACAAGGTGACTATAGATAAAGAAGTTTTAAATGCGATTGAGTTTTAATTTGATAAAATCAGTCAATCTCTCATCCCAACAACTTCAGGCTTGAACATGGCTCTTGAAGATCAGTACAAAATGTATATAAATACTCGTATGACAATCAAATCAGGAACTTGCAGGTCATGACTCTATTTACCGGTTCATCTAGACCTTTGCCAACTTGACAGCTAGATATAATAAAAGAGCACACACGGCAACGAAAGGATGAAAATTATAGTGAAATAAGGTTTGCATGCCTTTTTCTCCCTACCTTGCAAGTTCTTGGTGGCCTTGGTTTGCATTCAGGAACTGTTAAACAGGGAGTTGTAAAACAGGGTTTAACTTCAACAATTTCACATCCCTCATTGGGCTTGCACTTGATATCCTGAGGTAGAAAAGGCAATCATTATGATGAGTAACTTAGTAGATTAAACAGACAATGAATTTGTGATTACCGAGGCCTTATTGGGTTGCTCATAATTTTCCAGTACAGGGTGGTCAAGAAAAAACTTTACAGTCTTTGGCTCATGAGGCAAAACCCAGTGAGTTCTTATCCAATCAGTCTCATTCTTGCATGAAGTTCAGCTTGGTATCTCAGTATTATGTTTCTACTCTTGATTTAAATTTCAATAAGGCGTTACGACAGGAGACGCATTTTGATAAACTATGGTAGCTTGCAATTTCTATCAACCTTCTTCTCTTTCAAGCTCCCCACAGGACTGAGTTTCACTCGAAGAGAGCTGAAATCCTGGGACCACACACTTCTGAAGAACTCTTAAGTTACTGTACGAATATGAATGCAATGCTAAAATATTTGAATTTATGGCAATGCCTTGCATTCGGGACAGCAAGATGTGTGAAAATGGCCTTTTTTAAATTTCTGTAAAATCATAGCTAGGGATTACACATCATGTTCCAGGGGAACAAACTACAGACAATATGTTGCCATGACTATCCTCTGTACATTAGAAAAGATTGGATAGTAACATAAGACTAATTTAAAGAACTGTGCCAAAGAAAGAGAGTAACGTTTTTTCTTGACCACCCTGTATAACACAATGGTAAATTTTAATTTTCCAGTATAACATGATGGTAAATGTAGAATTCCAATTGATCAATGACAGTAAACTGAAATGATGAAAAATTGGATGACTGGTATGTCTGATTGTACATATGGAAATGAAATTTGTGTAATAGCATGAATAAATTTTAACAAAATAGAATTGAAATAAAGTTTCGGAAGCAAAGAACCAAGTCATATGGAGCAGTGGTGGATACAGGGGGGGGGCCTAGGGGGGGGGGTACAGGGGGGCCCACCCCCCCTCTAGACTGCCTAAGTAAATAGTACTTAGCATTTTGAAGAAAGATTGCAATACAGCGGGCCAACGAATGCCAAAACACGTCCGGCCCCCCTAGACTGTCGTGTCTGGATCCGCCACTGTGTATCACATAATTTAACAGAGTGAACACTGAAGACTGAAGAGTGTAAATGAAAACCATTTATAAATGAAACAGTTGGCCAAAAACATGAATATACAGATGCAGATTATTTATTAGACGCCGAGGTGACATTTTGGTTCATACATTGTGTCAACAAAATGTGTTCATAAATGGTTAAAATAATAGTATACAATATGTATATGCCTACTCAAAATTGAACAGGAGATTGATTGAGATTTGAAAGTGTTATGGCCACTGGGCACTGGTATTTATATTATAAAAGACATCTTTCAGTTCTAGCTTTGGCCTGCCTGTATCTCCCCCAACTAGGTAACATTTTGTACTCATCAGGTGATCAGACAGTGCGTGACCAGGATCACTGAGGATTTTCCTAGCCTGTTTGTGAATTTGTATTTCGCATTGTCTGTAAGATGGAACATTTTGCTTATCAATCTTTGACATATTCTTCTTACCTAGTCAAGTACTTTTTTCAAGTATTGAGGTAGACTGCTAATTAAGGACAGCCCACGGTAGTTAATCATGGTTGGAATAGTGCAACTGAAGAACAAGGATATTATGCCTGAATCTACCCATAATTTTAGCCATGGGGTGACTTAAGAGACTGAAAATCCCCATGAGAGGTTTTTTTTTCTTCACATAATATCCACTACGTAGTCTAGGGTGCATCAGTTGCCCCCAACCTATTCTGATTTTGATGTCTATGTGATATGTTAGGAGGTTGGGTGTCCTGAGCATGTACACCAAATTTCAGGTTGAAATTCCAATGGGAACAGCCACCTCCAGAGCATCACTTATTTCAATGATATTTCAATGAAGCCGAATTACGAATTTTGCAAAATTGTCATAACTCCAGAACCGATGGTCTGAGAGACTTGATAATGGACTCAAAATGTGCGGAATAAATGAGTTTATATTCATTTCAACTACAACTTTGGTCCTGGGACCAATATTTTCAGAGCAAGATTGGAAAAACTGCTTTTTTATTGAATAAGTCTATTTTCGGTTTGAAGCAGAAGTCCGACTGAACAAGATCCATCACCAGAAATGTACACTATGGATACATTAATCATCTGTGAATGATCTAATGTAGAAATAATGCAGATAGGATCAATGTACACTGGGTAGTGCCCAAATTTTAATAAATGCCCATTTTTACAGAATTTCCGAGTATAATTGTGTTTTTGTCAAATAACAGAAAAACGGTTAGAGATAGAGGGATAGTTTCAATTGAAGCAAATATAAATATGGACATTCCGCACATTTTGAGCCCATTGCCAAGTCTATAGGCCAAGTCGTTCCTGAGATATTCAGATTTTTTGGGATACTCCGATTTAATACAAACATGAGCCTGGAGGTGGCTGTTCCCATCAAAATTTTGAGCTGAAAATTTTTTTTCGTGTTTTTATTATCCAGCCTCCAAACATATCACATAGACATTAACATCTGACTAGGTTAGGGGCAAATGATGCACCCTACGTAGTACGTACGTATAATACCCTCTGCAGTTTTTTCAGGTCCACCATTGAATTGAATTGAATTTATTCATTTATATAGTGCTCCTATCATGTATTCCATTCTAAGGCGCTTTACAATTGTAGCACAATTTTGTAGTTATACAATGATATATACAGTGGTGTCCTGGACAATTTTTCATCTGTGTTGGCTCCAGGTGGCGTCTTCTACCTCTGTGGTTCACATTTTCAAGGATCCAGGCATCCAGTCATTCCATGTAGAGTCTGGTTGGGACATTTTCGCTGCATACACCAGACAGGAGGGTGAACCCCTGCCTACACAATGGCCACCCTCCCCTGCCTTCAACTCACTCCAATTTAGTTCCAGGACCGGGATTCGAACCCACGTCCTCTCAGGCCACTGGATTCAAAATCAACTGCTGTAACCATTAGGCCATGTCATCAGTTTATATGTACTTAAATACTTACTTGGGCAAGCATGATAAATAAATAAATTGAAAAGGAAAGTTGAGTGACAGGAAAAAAAAATCAGACAAGATATGACAAGGCTAGATTTGTTCAGACAAGTGATGATGAGACAATAAATGAGAGGAAAACTATTGACATGTATAACATGAGATGGCAAGACCGGAATGATCAGACAAGAAATATTCAGACAAAAATTATTCAGACAAGAAATATTCAGGCAAGGAAAAATCAGGCATGAATAATCAGACAAGACCGACAAGAAAAAAACAAATAAGAAATGTTCAGGCAAGGAAAGATCAGAAAAGGAATAATCAGACAAGCAGTGATCAGACAAGGAAAAATCAGAGAAGAAATATCCAGACAAGGAAAGATCAGGCAAGCAATAATCAGACAAGGAAAAATTAGACAAGAAATATTCAGATAAGGAAAGATCGTACAAGCTGTAATCAGACAAGGAATGATAAGACAAGCTGTAATCAGACAAGGAAAAATCAGACAAGAAATATTCAGACAAGGAAAGATCAGGCAAGCAATGCTCAGACAAGGCAAAATCAGACAAGCAATACTCAGACAAGGAAAAATCAGACAAGGCAAAATCAGACAAGAAATATGCAGACAAGAAAAATTAGGTACAATAGTCATACAAGATTTATTCAGACAAGGAAAATCAGACAAGAGATCCTCAGACAAGGAACGATCAGACAAAGAAAAATAGAAAGAAATATTCAGGCAAGCAAAGATCAGATAAGCAGAGTCAGACAAGAAGTCATCAGACAAGATGATTCAGACAAAGGAACATTAGACAAGTAGCATCAGAAAAGGAATGGTCAGACATGCAAAATCAGAAATGCAAAGGTCAGACGTGAAGTATTCACACAAGAAATTTTCAGAGAAGCAGAATGAGGCAAAGTCAATCAGACCAGCAGAATCAGACAAGGAAAGATCAGACATGCAAAACCAGACAAGAGACGAACAGCCAGATATAATCAGACATCGTTTTCACCTCATTTGAGACCCGGTACAAAGAGACTCAGGGAGAGTCCCCTGGATCCGACCGGTTCAATCAGCGGGTAATCGTCATAAATGTTTGATATGAAAAATCATTGATTTTTCAAAGGTAAGATGATTAGTATAAAAAGGTGGTGTCTGATCTAACATCGGGCAGGTCAATATGGGAAACATTATTGACTGATCAGCGAATATCACATGTGTTATTTGACCTCTAAGGGGAAAAAAAAAATTCCAAAAAAAGAAAAAAAAACAAAAAAAACAACGTTCTCCCGAAGAAAATCCAAAAAGGGAAAAATTCCAAACAAAACTATCGAAAAAAAAAACGTAAAACCTGATATTGACCTCAATCGAAGTACGTGACTTACTTTACAAGTTTGAGGCTTGGGCCGACACAAGGCAATATTGTCACCACAAGGTGATGACTGTACGCCAGGTGCCGCTGGAGGACATTCTGGTATCTGGACGACACAGATTTGGTCTGCTGAACATTTCTTCTCCTGGAAAAATCAACAAAATTTGACAACGTTCCCCTAGCCTCAGTGCATGGGTTATGTTCTCTATGGTTGTCCCGAGCAAAAGGCTCACCACAAATTTGATTGTATCAAACCAAGTCTCCCATAAACTGCTACGTTTAGGTAGTGTAACCAACCATGCCGTGGATAGACGAGAAGTACTGCAGTTGGTTTAAATCCATTTATTCCGTATATGTACAATGGTGGAACCACATGTTCACACTCTCAGATACAAAGTACCATTCAGTAACCAGGTATAAGCATTCAGCCTATAAAGTAAATAAAACCAATAATGAATATATATACAAATGATACAAATTAATAACTAACTGACTGAACAAATATATGAAATATAATTGGTAAATTGGTTAATATGCTGAAAGCATGACTTACCCTAATTGGGCTGAACATAACCAAAGTTAGCTGTGCTCTCTTCAGTGTCTGAGCTAAGAATGAATATCTCATCTGGCATGGTCCAATTACCATGCATCAGTGCACACATGAGTTAGAGGCACTGATCAGCGTTACACGTTCCCCTACTTCGAGAAAGTTGTCCTCAACATATATAAAAATAGAAAGCACAAATAGAAAATACCAATATATATACAATTTCCAAACCCAATGAAATGAGATACATGAATGAAGTGATAACAAATAACAAACACATTTCAGTTTTGAAATTGTTTATTCCTAAAATAAATATAGCTATCTCTAAATTCAATTACAATTTTCAAGAAACTAAAGTTTGTCTATTTGAGATAATACCTGGTGTAATAATTCTATCCTAGCTTGTTGACTACTCGACATCTCGTATTCACCAGATTCTTGCCATCCGGGTCTCCTTCGAACACGAGTAGAGCGTCGCAGCGGAACCTGAGCGGCAGGTTCTGGAGGCGGAGCGTCGAGAACGGGTGGCGGGTCGCGCGCAGCACCTGCAAGCGCAGGAGTTTGTGGATGACCAGGATCCCCAACAGGCACAGCTGCTCCAGGTGGGTTAACTTCCACAGTGACCACAGGGCTCGCAGATTCCTCTTCGCCTTGGTCCCGCGACTCACTTCCTGATGACGAGATGTCTTCCTCCTGAGTTCCTTCTTCTGCTTGCTCAGTTTCCTTTGTAACGGTTCTGGCCTGAGACCTGGTTGCTGGTCGCTCAATAAACTCTTGGTCTGACGAGGAGTCGGATGGTGAAGAATTCTCAGTTGCAGAAGACGAGGATTTCTTCGGTCTCTTCTTGGAAGTGTGTTTCTGCTTAGGTGCAGCTTTTCCCGATTCCGGTGGAATGTGACCAATAGGCAGCAGTAGGTTTCGGTGTAGACGCCGAATCTTTGCTGCAGGTTGCCCCTCTTTGCGAACATCGAAAACCCCACTCTTCTCATCAGGCTTGCTCACTACCTCATAAGCTCCGTCTTCCCAACGATCTTCTAGTTTATGAGGGCCTTCCTTAAAACGTACTCTACGAACGAGAACCCGGTCTCCAACTTCTAGAGATGACGTTGTAGCCTTCCGATCGTAGTATGACTTGTTCTTTTCTTGAAGTTTCGTGGAATGTCTGCTCGCTATCTCGTAGGCTGACGTTAACCGTTCCTTTATCTTCTTGACATACTCAATGTAGCTCTTGTCACTTTCTCCTTGCTGAAGTCCTCGAATGATGTCTACAGGCAATCTAGGTTGTCTGCCAAACATGAGCTGGAAAGGTGAATAACCAGTCGCATCATTCCGAGTGCAGTTATACGCATGGACTAAGAAGGCAGGTGATCTTTCCATCTAGTCTTCTCTTCTTCAGCTAAACAGGCTAACATTGACAGAAGCGTAGAGTTGAAACGTTCATTCTGAGAGTTTCCTTGAGGGTGATAAGGAGTTGTATGAGTTTTCTTGATGCCAAGAACTTCACACATCTGACGGATGACTTTTCCCTCGAAGTTAGCTCCCTGATCTGAATGTAGACGCGAAGGCATTCCGTAATGGTTGACAAGGGTAGAGATGATAGCATCCGCAGTCGTACGAGCCAATTGGTTCTTGGTGGCGATGGCTTGGCTGTATCGCGTGAAGTGATCCGTCATCACCAGGATATTGCTGTATCCACCTTTAGAAGGTTCCAAGGAGAGAAAATCGATGCAAAGGAGGTCCATTGGTCCAGATGACTCGAGACTAGCCATAGGAGCCCGTTGTTGTGGTGTCTTCCTCCTTATGCAACGGTCGCACGACAAGATGTACTCGGCCACGATGGAACTCATCCGAGGAAAGTAAAATCTACTCCTTGCTAACTCCAAGGTGCGCTCGGTTCCGAAGTGCCCCATCTTGTCATGGAGTTGATAGAGTACCTCCTTCTGAAGAGCAGTGGGTACGACAATCTGGTTGATGTCTTCACCATCACTTGTGGTGCGTCTCTGCAGAAGTCCATCTTCAACAACCAATTTCTTCCTCTGCCTGAGCAGCAATTTGGCATCCATAGACGTGACAGCAGATACTTCTTGCTCTCCATCCAGCACTTGAAGAACTTGTTGCAGATCTTGGTCTTTCTTCTGTTCATCCTCCCACGTCTCCTTGTCCCACCAAGCGTCAGTAGCGACCTGAAACAGACAATCAGAATCAGAAGTTAAACAGATACTACTTACCAGATCAGCAATCATCTGTGACTCGCAAACAGCATTGACAGTCGATCGATCAAGCTTCTTCCATTCTTCACACGGAATACGAGAGAGTGCATCAGCGTCAGTATTCTTATTTCCAGGACGATAGACTATGTCGAAATCATAGTTGCTGAGTTCCGCCACCCATCGCTGGCCACAAGCATCAAGTTTGGCACTTTTCATGACGTAGGTCAACGGATTGTTGTCTGTTTTTATGGTGAACTTGGCTCCACGGAGATAGTCGGCAAACTTCTCTGTCACGGCCCACTTGAGTGCCAAGAACTCAAGTTTATGAGCGGGGTATCTTCGTTCGGACTCCGAGAGAGTTCTGCTTGCATACGAGATGACCCGAAGTCGTCCAGCATCATCTTTCTGGTACAATACTGCACCAAGACCTCCAGACGTCGCTGCGTCTGTGTGAAGCTCGAAAGGCTTGGAAAAGTCAGCGTATGCTAACACCGGAGTAGTAGTCCGTGCATCAACCAACTCCTCGAAGCAATCCTGCTGTTCTTTACCCCATTCGAATGGCGGAAGAGATGAGTTCACTTTAGATGACTTGACTCCCTTTTTCTTCTTTTCACCTCGCAACAGTCGATGTAAAGGTTCGCTGATGTGGGCAAATTGACGAATAAATCGGCGGTAGAAACTCGCAAACCCAATGAATCTTCGGAGCTCTTCTCTCGATTTTGGAACAGGCCAGTTCTTGACGGCAGCAATCTTTTCAGGATCGGTAGAGATTCCATCGCTCGTTATCCAGTGTCCAAGATATTTGATTTTCTTCTTAAATAGATGGCATTTCTTGGCATTCACTTTCAGACCACATTCTTCAAGACGTCGGAAAATCCTATCCAGGCGTTCTACATGGTCATCGAAGGTCTCGCTGAAGATTATGATGTCGTCCAGGTACAAAAGGCAACAAGAGAGATTATCAGCACCCATGCACCCCTCCATCATTCTCTGGAAACTTGCTCCGGCATTACATAATCCGAAGGGCATTTTAACGAACTGATAGAACCCCAAAGGCCCGGCTGTAAAACTTGTATACTGTCGATCTTCCGGAGCGACTTCAAGTTGCCAGTACCCACTTTTGAGATCCAAGCTAGAGAACCAACAGGCTTTGGACAACCTGTCAAAAATGTCCTGTGGTCTGGGTATCCCAAAGGCATCCTTGTGGGTTAAGGAGTTCAGTTTCCTGTAGTCCACCACAAATTTTAGCGATTGGTCCTTCTTCCGAACAAGCACAATTGGAGAAGCAAAGGGTGATGAAGACGGTTCTATCACGCCAGATGCCAGCATCTTCTGCAAATGATCGCGAACCTCATCCCACATCGTAGGCGGAATCCGACGATAAGGTATCTTAAATGGTCTAGCACCCTCTATCAGTTCGATAGAATGCTTGTATCCTTTGGCTGTTCCAAGGTCAAATTCATGAAGTGAAATAGCATGGCGGTGACTATTCAACATCCTCACAATGTCAGTGACCTGCTCACGATTGATACCAAGTCCATCCAAATGCTCCAAATCAAATAAAGTTGAAACATCTTCTATCTCAGGCTCATCAGAAGAATGGGCAGAAGAAACTTGAGACGACATTTGTGCAATATGGGCAACTTCAATCTGGGCAAGTGTAGAGTTGACAGGAATTGTGACATCAACCAGAGTCGGGTTGCTCACCCTGAGGCAACATTCATCCTGAATATCAGCTCCACTGACAAACATGGGCATGACAATAAGTCCACCAGGCAATGTGATGCCATCACTGGATATCAAGTAGTCATCATCTGAAACATGAAAATCAGAATTAATACGACATTCAACAATCTGCTCTGAACCAGCAGCAACTGTGGTGCTGTCAGAACAATGTAACAAAGCGACATCATCTGAACATTTACTAACTTGAGTAGTCAAGCAACGATAAGTTAACTTCCATGGTCTCGGGACCTTACATTTGTTCAAACTAAAGGAACCAAACTTCGAGGTGAAGTTATCCTTACAAAGGTCAAAACAGTAATTTAAAACATTGGTTCCCAACAACACTGGTATTTCAGAGTTAAATCGAGTATCATCAACAACAAGCAAAAGAACGTTAATCACTTCAGAAGAACCAGTAACAGACTTGTGGAATCTTACCTCGCCCTCGATGAATCCTTGATATGGCAGTTGGTGTCCACCAGCCACTTCAATGTTAATTATCTGGTCCAGGCTCTGAAGGGAAGTCAGTTCCTCAAGATGACTGCGAAAGAAACTCTCGCTAACCGTACTAACTTGTGAACCAGTGTCCAACAAACATCTTGCAGACACACCGCAAATTTCAAGAACGGACTCGCAACGCGGACCAACAAGCTCATCTGTGTCAACATTAGAATTGGGTCCTACACTACCTTTGATGCGTGCTCGACCCTCAGCACACATCAGTCTACTTTTAAATCATTTTGAGGACATTTGTTACGGTAATGACCCTCCTTACCACACTTGTAACAAGTTGGGATCCTTCTAGGTCCATCAGTAGTAGTAGACTTCTTACTGGAGTCTTGCTGATGTCCTTTCCCACCAGAATTCTTCTGAGTCTGTGATGCGGCACCCCTCCTTGGGTGAGATCCACCACCAGCCTTGGGACTCAGCTTCGTCTCAAGTGCAGCAAGTCTGATTCTGATGTCTTCGAGTTGACTGGAGAGTGAAGCATGGGAATCATCTGAAGTCTGCGCTGACACAACTGCAGCTTTCTTCACTTTTGAAGTCTTAGAAGATTTCGAAGAACTTTCTGAAGAAAAACTACTGTCAGACTCCATCTCCCTTGCACTCAGCAATAGCTCCTCATAATCAGCATCACCATCAAACTTGTAGCGAAGGGCATTACGTGTGGACTCGTCGCGAAGTCCTCGCCAAAATCTTTCCCGAAGCATCGTATGCTTTTGATCTGGAGAAAGGTATGCCAGTTGAGGTTTGGCAAGAAAACTTTCTAAGCGACAGCCCCAAACATTGACTGTTTCATCGGACTTCTGACTGGCTGAGTAGAATTTGCCCAACAAAGTCTCAGGAGTTCCAACAGTTGCAAATCTCTTGTCAAAATGATCAATGATTTCTAAAGGCTGGAATTCTTGACCGAAGGATTGAAGAGCAGTGGCAGCGGTACCCCGGCAGCTCCTAACTATAGCCAAGCGAACAACAGTAGGATGGTACCCAGCAGTCACTAACTGCTCAACATCAAACCTCCAACTCTGGTAGGGGTAGTCATTACTTCCATCCTTGCCATTGAAAATTGTAAGCTTAGGAATGACATCAAACTTAAGTTGTGAAGGTGGAGCAGAAGCTTCATCCTGCGCCACAGAAGTATCACCATCAGCTCCAAAAGCAAAACCTCCTCCAGAACGTTGACTCTTTCCAGAAGTGAATTCATCCACCTGGTGCTTAAGTTCATCAAGCTCACCCTTGACAGAAGAGACCAACTGTCTATCCATCTCAGCTTGCTGAGACAATCTCCTATTAGATGCTTTGTAAGTTGAAACCAGTTGCTTATAATAGGCTAACTCATCCTCAGTGCTATTGAAAGTCCTCGGAGTGTCCTCAGTAGACATGATGAAGGTGGAGAATAAACTAAGTTCTATCACTTCAATAACCAAATGAAATTATGAAATGAAAATGGATGAATGATGAGTAAAAGTTCCCTAAAAACCTAGAAATTTTTGAATAAATTACTAAGTTGTTATATCAAAATGTTAGAAATGAAGAATTTAAAAATTTGGAATAAGTGTGAAATTTTATCAAAATAGAAATTTTGAAGAAAATCTAAGTTTTATCCCCTTGTATAATTAAGTTAAATTATGAAAGGAAATTTTGAAAATATTAAGTAAAGTTAAATTTTGACAAATTTCTCAAAATTGGAAACTTGAGTAAAACTATCAAGTCAAATTAAATTTTGAAAATTTAAAGAAATAATCAGATTTGTAAAGTAAATTTGAAATTTTGGAATAAAATTTTGAAAAAGTAATTTGGAATATATACTGAAGAGCACACAAACCTTTAGCTAATTTACTAAAGTTGTAATTAAGTTAAATTGTTATTTAACCAACAATATTATTTAACTAACTATATAGAATAGCTAAATACTGATTGTGAAAATTAATTCTAAGATCTGTAAAATTGTCTAAGTACAGTCTTAATAAATTTCTATACAAAATATTTCCCAAGTGTGTTGATAATTCTAAGTCAACAATAGCTAACCTTTAAATTGTCAATGTCAACACACAAAATCAATTTAGTTAAAGTCAAACCTTAACAAAATGATAAAGTTTAAAAATCACAAATTATGTTGAAACATTAAATTGGCAACACAAATAAATTGACAACATGAAACATCAATCCACAATTGTAAAGTCTTTCAAAAATATCAGGTGTAAACTCAAATGTCAAATATCAAAAGTCAGTATGATTCAATGTTTACACCAATTTTGAAACTCTCAGCTGACTGAAATGACCTGACCTGTGACCTGACCTGTGACCTAACCGTGTCACATAAACAAGGCCTTGACCTGTGACTTAAGAAACAATCTAGGACATCAAATTCTAGAATCTCAAAGATTAGTCAATCAGGTAAACAGTTCAGCAAACAACAATCAACACAAGGATTAACGCTTCACAGTTACTGTTTAAAGAGCCTAAGTCTCTAGATTTCAGGCTTAAAAGACTTAAATCCTTAAATACTTCAAATTGTCCAATTTAATAACCAAACAGTTTGATTAAAATTGTAGGAAAATTTAACATACCTTTGGTGATGAAAATCAAAATTATCAAATCACCTGAGTGAAAAAGTCAGTTTCACACAAACAGTGTCCGTATATTGTCTCTGATATTCACTGATAAGTCAATTAATGACAGTCACAAAATGCTCACGAATTCCTGGAAAAGTCTTTAGGTCCTGGGTTCAAAACCAACGAAATCCAAGGAATCTTCTGAATCTTCCGTTCCACAATGGTTCTCAGTCACACGAAAGGGTCCACACCACGAGGAGTCCAAGCGGGGATTCCCACACCAGTCCAAGGGGTCCACAACCAGGGATCTTCGAAGCAAGACGACAGGCAAAAGTAGCAATGAATGGCAACTCAGAATTCCACTCACGAATAGCAGTAGGAAATTGTCCATTCACGAAATAGCCAACCAGTCTGTCCGCTGTAGCTGCAAGTCCCGGGTCCAAATTCATGGAAACTCCAAAGTCTGGGAAATTGGCAAGTCTGACCTCTTCTCAACCAATCCAAACCAAAATGGAACCACGCTCTGCTACCATGTAACCAACCATGCCGTGGATAGACGAGAAGTACTGCAGTTGGTTTAAATCCATTTATTCCGTATATGTACAATGGTGGAACCACATGTTCACACTCTCAGATACAAAGTACCATTCAGTAACCAGGTATAAGCATTCAGCCTATAAAGTAAATAAAACCAATAATGAATATATATACAAATGATAAAAATTAATAACTAACTGACTGAACTAATATATGAAATATAATTGGTAAATTGGTTAATATGCTGAAAGCATGACTTACCCTAATTGGGCTGAACATAACCAAAGTTAGTTGTGCTCTCTTCAATGTCTGAGTTAAGAATGAATATTTAATCTGGTATGGTCCAATCTGCATCAGTGCATGCATGAGTTAGAGGCACTGATAGGATTAACAAAACACTTTAAGAAAGTAAGAGGCCTGAAACAGGTATGCTTGATCAGCGTTACAGTAGCATATTGTAGATTGTCAGGATACGGGAACTAAGGTGGCTACAAAGACAAATACTCCCAAGCAGTTGCACTGCCCACACAGCCACCCTCACTCCCTCAACCACTATTTAAGAATCTGACCTAGTTGGCCTTCTAAGCCAATCAGCTAAAGAAATTGAAAAATCCTAAGGGTATAATTTAAGTGACCTTCCTAAACCAGGTAGTTCTTTGGAGTTAGTGACCTTCCATGTTCAAGAGAAGGAATCTTTATAGGGAGGTCATTTTGAGCCTATAAAATTTCGAACCTCCAAAATAGCAACCCCTAAATGGACAACACATGATCTATTTTATATATTAGAGAGGAGATTGTGAGATAAAATCTCATTAGAAAGTAGTTTACACCATTTTGAAAACCACATGGATTTTATATGGTAGTAGTGACCAGTGGCTCATGAATATGTAGTTCTGACCAGATGAGTGACTTCTGCAGCCTGTGCATGCCGGGGTTGTCTTGGCAGGGTGCTAGGACATGAAACACCCACTTATGATTTGCTTAACTACTCAGACTACTTACACTAGCAGACATGGCCCCTTGCATGGCTACTAAAAGCATATTTGGCTACAAATGACAGCTGAGAGGCACCCAAGAATCCACTTATAGTCTGTTTCCCTTGAGTTGAGAGCGGTGCTTCAAACAGTTCCTAAACTGCAGATGTCAACAGCATTGATAGGCCCCATTTAAGCATGTAACTCCCAAACGGAGCCTCCATTTGGGACTTCAGGGAGTTACGGGAGTTGACAGGAGTTACCGGGAGTTTTGGGAGTTAGCGGGAGTTACCAGGAGTTATGGGAGTTAGCAGGAGTTGTGGGATTTAGCGGGAGTTACCGGGAGTTATGGGAGTTGACAGGAGTTAAATGGGAGTTACGGGAGTTAGCGGGAGTTAGTGGGAGTTACGGGAGTTAGCAGGAGTTAGCAGGAGTTATGGGAGTTAGCGGGAGTTAGAGGGAGTTAGCGGGAGTTAGCGGGAGTTATGGGAGTTAGCGGGAGTTAGCAGGAGTTAGCGGGAGTTAGTGGGACATAGCGGGAGTTGCAGGACGTCAAGGAGTTCCGGGAGTTACATGCTTAAATGGGGCCTGTCAAAATGCATTAACTTCTTGTTTTTGAATAAAATTGAAAAAAAATAATTGCCCGAGTTAGGGTTAGGGTTTAGGGTTTAGGGTTAGGGTTAGGGTTAGGGTTGGGGTTAGGGTTTCAGATAATTCTTGCTTTTCAAATTTGTATAATTAAGCTTTCGCCACTTATTCAGCATAGAAATTACCTGAATTTGGAATATTTTGCCTTTCTACAGCTAGTTGACCACTGGAGTTTCAGCAGATACCTATTTATTACTTGCCAAAATCAGCATTTAAGGAGGGGGAGGCACAACCATTGGATAATCACTGGTTTTCTGTAAGTGTAAAGGTAGTGCAACACTGGTAGCCAGCAACCGCAGGGCAATGACAAAATTACACCACCCGTTATTGGGCCATTATTGGTGCAATGTAACTGATGTGTGATACAGGGTCATGGGCCTGAATGCTGGAAATCGTTCAGCGCCACTTTCGAGCCTCTAACCTAGTTTGCCACGACGGGGGGAATTTTTCTCAAAAAGGGCGAAAACGGAGGTTTTTGCCACTTTGTGGACTGAGAAATGATGCGATTTTCATCATTTTTGCAGGAAATGCTGCTCTACTAGTGCTGATAAGTAATATATCAAGACATTTAGCCAGGATACCTCCGGGTTGATTCTGGCCGGAAGGCATGTTTTCCTATCTTTTAGCATGCAAATGCAACGTAGGCCTATGCAGAGGCCTAGAATCATAAAACCATGCAATTCGACAGGCAAGGCATCCAGAAAGGCATTAAACTGCCACCGGCACCCAAACAATGCAGTGTTCCAGCTTTTCCCGCCAAAAATCTGCGGCTTTTCTGCTGGTGAAATCTTAGCCCATGTCACGGCCATAGTAATGCTAATCTACTCCATTTTAACCAGTTTCAACAGTAGTTGCTGGCCTGCAGCCTGTATTTCAAAGTTCACCTGCATTAAGTCAAGCAATCAGAGCACAGCTTTCTATTTTCTCCTGGCCTTAATCCTATAAGACCAATGTCGTCTGCTAGATATGAGCTTTCTTCATGCAATAAAGCTTGCAGGCTACAAACGTAGCATAGAAATTACAAGAATTAGGAATATTTTGGCCTGTTGTAGCACCCAGACTACTGCATATCAGTGAAATGCCTGTTCTTGCACTTTTGCCACTGATTACTGGTGTAAAAGTGAAGCAAACATACACAAAAAGGTTGCTTAAGGCTTTTTTCTTTGTTGCGGATCCATTAAAGAGCTTCAGAAGGCTTTGATTGGGTGACTGGAAAAAAAAAAAAAAAAGTTTAACTTGAAAAGGTTTTGAACCCAGGACCTCTCAGTTGCTGGCCCGCCGCCTTAACCACTACACCACAGAGGATTGTTGCTGACATGTCGCTCGGATTCCAAATAATTTCAGACTTTGCTGGAATAAATGTCAACCATTTTTCGTACTGTGGCAGTTAAGCAGCGGGGGATGAGGGGGGGGGGGATGAGGGGGGGGGGGCGGGAGAGAGAATAGCACTTTACATCCCTTATTTATGAAGTTACCTGGCTTTACGTTCTGAAAATATGTGTTTTTTAGGTTGGAAGTACAACTTTTTTTTTTCCTGTTTTAGTTCTGTTTAACAAAAAATAATAAAAAAACTTCTTTGGCCAGAGAGGCCCCATTTAAGCATGTAACTCCCAAACGGAGCCTCCATTTGGGACTTCAGGGAGTTACGGGAGTTGACAGGAGTTACCGGGAGTTTTGGGAGTTAGCGGGAGTTACCAGGAGTTATGGGAGTTAGCAGGAGTTGTGGGATTTAGCGGGAGTTACCGGGAGTTATGGGAGTTGACAGGAGTTAAATGGGAGTTACGGGAGTTAGCGGGAGTTAGTGGGAGTTACGGGAGTTAGCAGGAGTTAGCAGGAGTTATGGGAGTTAGCGGGAGTTAGAGGGAGTTAGCGGGAGTTATGGGAGTTAGCGGGAGTTAGCAGGAGTTAGCGGGAGTTAGTGGGACATAGCGGGAGTTGCAGGACGTCAAGGAGTTCCGGGAGTTACATGCTTAAATGGGGCCTATTGATGAACCATGACCTGTTTATCACCCTGGAAACGACAGAGGTCCTGGTGATAGGCCTACTGGCAGTTGTATCAGTGGTGTAGATATTCAATAAAGGGTGCACATATAAGGAGTTTTACCTCTGCTAAAAAAAACCCAAAAAGGTACCAGATATGCCAATGGACACTGATGAAGCAGGACCAGATCTGAATGCTTTACGAGAAACAGATGCATTAGCTCAAGATAGTGCAGTTTTTGGTGTTAAAGGTGAGGAATTGGATAGGCTTGTGTGGCAGTTTGTGCATTTTTTCCGCTCTCAACTCAGAGGAAACAGACTATAGAGCAAAGCATGGCCATGCTGGATTCGTTCCCTTACAGAGCAAAGTCTGTTGAGATGCTTATGTTATGATTCCTGTAATGCAAACCATAAAAATAGCATAGCAGGTTTGCTCAAACAAAATGTATTTATGTTTGCACAAAATCTGTTATTTATTTTTTGCAATAACATTACATAAAAGTGGGTAATAAAACAGTTCTGTGACCACCTCTTAGTGACCTCCAGCAAACCTAAGAGCATATATTATAGTTCTTCAATATAGAGGGGCAGGTATGTAAAATATTGTGAAATTTATACATAGAAGCATGAAAGTTGACACACACCTGGAAAACATCTTTACAAACATATTTGGATAGGGAGCCACCTCAGATTTAGCTTAGATGGCTATTGGCAGCCATCTTCCAAAATGCCAATGGAATCTTTCATTTTGCTGCTTTCTGTGTACTTCCATCATCCCAAGTCATACCATGACAAAATGGCCCATAACCTTTGCTAATTCATGAATACTTAATTAACTGACCCAGTTTTGGCTCACAGTTTGAAATTGTTGCTTCTGTTTCACACTGTTACAAATAGAGAAATTGTGTATTGTTGAAAGGTGCTATCACAGTTCCAAAAATTCCATTGAATTATGTACGAGGGGCGTTCAGAAAGTTCGAGGCTTTTTTTTATATGGACAGTTATTTTCAATCTAGAACTATGAATTTTTCACAGGACAAAATTCAGCATATTTGGAATGGATTTCCAAAATTTTGGACAATTTGGACATTTTTAAGTCATTCTGTTGTTGCCATGGAAACTGAAAGTTGTTCTTCTTGGGGCAGATATTACTGAAATCATTAAAGCCAATGAATTTTGGCTATGAGAGACCTATCTCTATCCCTTGCATTAGTGAGATTGACAATATTTGACACAAGAAATATAATATTAGCCTTAAAAAATACTCCCAAGCTCACCAAAAGCATTGATTCATACACCTGACCTATTGAAGTAAATGTTCCATGAAGTTCTCCAAACAAACTTCTGTGAAAAAATGTCTGTCATCCAAAGCCTTTTCTCCTCCAGTGCCTAAAACTATAGCCCCCGTGGACTAAAGTAAGGGAAAACCAGGACTTATGTAAAGCAGCATGTCACGGGAATAACTAGGATGGATAATGCTGTCCATTTTGGTCTCTTGTTCATACTAGTGAATCCATGCTTTCACAAGTCCTTACGTAGTGAGGGAAACACACCTTTGCCTCCTGAATTTCCCTCGCCAAATCTGGCATGCAGGAGTGCTTTCGTACATGGGTTCAGTGTAAGAATACACACATTTGGTGTGCTTGAAAGCATATTTAGAAGCTAATACCATATTTCTTGTGTCAAATATTGTCAATCTCACTAATACAAGCGACAGAGAGAAGTCTCTCACAGTCACAATTTCTTGGCATTCTTGGTTTCTGTGTTACGTGCCCCAAGAAGTACAACTTTCAGTTTCCATGGCAACAACAGAATGACTTAAAAATGTCCAAATTGTCCAAAATTTTGGAAATCCATTCCAAATATGCTGAATTTTAACCTGTGAAAAATTCATAGTTCTAGATTGAAAATAAGTATCCATATGAAAAAAAGCCTCAAACTTTCTGAACGCCCCTCGTATTTTCAC
Organism: Platynereis dumerilii; assembly: GCA_026936325.1. NCBI lineage: Eukaryota > Metazoa > Annelida > Polychaeta > Phyllodocida > Nereididae > Platynereis > Platynereis dumerilii. Next base: position 263,985 of record JAPTHN010000077.1, read on the forward strand.
AGTTCTGAAATGAAACTGTTTGAAAGTTTGCTTGTTTTACACTGTTTTTCTCAGTTGCCAGTAATCCTCTAAGTGTCCATAATCGGACTAAATCTGCCTGCAAAATGCTTATGACCTAAATAAGCAGCCAATCACAGAAGAGGTTGGAAATAGCAGAAAACCCAGGCCATTTTAGCAGGGCTTGCGTGGGGAGGATGGTGTACTTCAAGCAAATAGAATGCCGCAAATAGAATGTGCAAATTGTGTTTGTCATCTTAGTAACAAAGTAACACAGCTGAAACTGAATATACCACCTTGACATCAATATGCTCATACTAACACACTGTGGTAGTTGAAAACAACTGACTGAGCTATGGGGGCTTGCAAAAAGGGAATGCTACAATGAGTATTTGGAACTTTCTTTCAATCTCCTCAACGTGAGCAATGAGTATTGTATCGAACAAGAAATCAATTAACATTAAATATACAGTGCTGCCTGTAAGTAAGTGAAATGTATGATATTGTGCCGTTGCGTCAATGCTAAACATCCTCAACTAAACTGTTTGTGGAGGCATGAATTCTGATCTGATGAGAGTAAGACATATTGGGTCATAAAGGCCCATATGCGACGCAAGTAGGATAAAAATGGCAGCCAATTTTCTTTGCTGTAGTCGGAGTTAGGTATGGGTCAAAGTCTTTGATAAGTAAGTGAACCAGGTTTCTGAGTTCTGACTATTGCTTTCAATAAATGAAAGATGATTTGGAATTCATATTCCAGTAGGCTACCCTGTGATTTTCATCAAACCTGTTACTACAAGGACATATTTTTACCTTTGGTTGGGTAATGTGACAACAGAGAGCTTGTTGTAACTGTTGGCTGTTGAGATATCTGTCATAGTTCAGCAATCTTAATAAAAGCACCTATATATATAGAACTATGATACATTTACCTTTGCCAATTCAATTATTGGTACAGGAATCTTGAATAGAAGAACTTGTAAACATTACAGCGACACACTTCGATATAGAATTAAAGTGGACTGAGGCACCGTGAAAATGGCACTTCGTGACTCATGATAGCCGATGAAGTGTCATCTTCTCTACTTTCAACATGGGAAACATAGAGGCTGTTTGATTAGTCATGATCAAGAGTAAGCCATTTGACTTCTCATAACAAATTTCAGAGTAAAAATCAGATGCATAATCCTTTCATTTGGCTGTCACCAACAAGAGGGATAAATCTCCTTTAATCAAACTAACATTGAAAGTATTGGGTTTGATCATGACAAATCATCGGCATGATGACACACGAAGTGCCATTTTCACAGTGCCACAGTCCACTTTAATTCTATATCAAAGTGTTTGGCTGTAATTGACCACAGGCAGCAGGTGATTAGATATGTCATTTAGTGTTGACACAGACAGACAAACATATTTATTCATAATAAAGAGACAATGTCATGCCGAAGAAATGTATATATATATATATATATATGGGTTATGACAAAAAGCAAAATCAATATTACATATTTGCTGTCCCTCTATTATGGGGAGACCATTCTAAGACAAAAGAGCCGCTATCGAGAGTCATTACAGGATCAGATTCAGCGAAATAAGTTCAAATATAACAACCACCTGATTGGAAATTGCTTTCACATTTCTGTACTGGTGTGTGGAAGTTGTAACATAAAAATTCCCTGCCTTGAAATAATTGGGGTACTATAAAAAATATTTTTACACAGTAGTACAGTTTTACAGTGGAACTAAGGGTTATTATATAGGAAAGTCTGGACAGATTATTAGACAGCTCTATTTATGTCATCACCGAAGCCTTCACTCTAAACACAGGGTGGTCAGGATGACAACTCTAGAGTGGTAATTCCTGGTGCCTAAACCGATAACTCCTCGAGTCAAAATTGCTAAAAAGTTGTCAATATGAAAATTATTGGATTAGTAATCTGTACCACTCTGGTAATCAAAGCTACCAGATGGTGATCAAATTGACTACCTTTCGGACGCTTAGATAGTCAACATAGTCATTTTGATTATGATAGAATAGTCAAAATGATTTTTCAGGAAGTCAGTATCAAATTTCTGCAACCACTACTACCCTAAAGTAGTCATGAACTTGTCACAGTGACAACCGAAAGTTTAGAGTGTTATGGAATACATCATGCCCTTATACCGGTATTTTATTTAGGATTTTTGATTTTATAAATAATTAAGACTTGTATACTTGTGTAGCTGGAAAATGATATAACAACTCAGTCACATTTCATAGGTTTACCAAATGAAACTGTTACTCCCACCATATCTACAATACGGCTCATTGTAAGACCTCCAATGCTTTGTCAAAGTGTAATCCAGTAAAATAAAAGAGGTTGGAGTAGGCCTATAACCTGGACTGCAAAAAGACGTTTTTCAGGTAATTACTGTTTATTGTAATTTGTATTGTCTTATGACTTTCTTTCGCGCAATCTTGAAATTATATGAAAAGTGCAAATGAAAAATTGTCCGAAACCCTCCATGTTGGTATTCATATTGTAGGTATTTGTGTCCTTTCCAAATATGCAATAAGTATTTCTGTACGGTGACTGTCGGTGAGTTATAGGAAACCGCGAATTTGAAAAATAACGAAACATTTTTCAAATGTCAAAAATTCAATGTCATTTCCTCAAAAAGTTTTTAAGTTAGAGACCTGAAATTTTGGATATAGCCTTAATTCATATGAAAATCGCACTATCATAATTTGTCCAATAGTAAAAGTTCCGAAATCAACCCTAATCACCCATGGCTATGGACAAACATATTTTCAAAACAAGCTTAACTTACTTCGCAAGTCTTTGGACCCGCACAAACAGGTATTGGGACGCATGGAGGACGTGGTGTTGGTGTCGCTGGCGGTTCAGGGATATCTTCGACCTCGAAGCCACGACGAAGACAATGGATCTCACTGAGTTTACACTTTTTATCCCCAGAACATTTAAATCCCTGAAATATTAAAGTGCTGCTCAAATAAAAAGTTACACATATATTTATTTGTGTTTTGTATGCATGCATGAGATCGGGGGTCAATTGGAACACTTTATGCCAACAATATGTGACTAGCGGCACCATTACAGTATCAATTATATTATTATTGTATTTTTAAAATTTTGGGTACTGCAGACGTGTGTCAAGTGGTTACGGAATTGGACTGAAATGCTCCTTTTGAGCATATCCTTATCCATGCCATGTTATATTCTATGACACATAGGCCTAAGCAATTTGTGAGGTCATAGCCTATACTGGCAATGCTATCATGGCAAGTAATTTAATGTGTCACACCACTCTTCAATGAGATCAAAAGTTGCCCAATGACGAATTGACACCTCATTTCAATGTATTTGATAGGACGTTTTGTGAGGTCATTGAAACATCTAGTTGCAGCAGAATGTAAGCACTGGTCATTCATTGACTGAAATTTGTAAAATGCTGAAATAACATCACATTCAACAAATAAAACCTAAAAAAAAGTGAGAAATTGAAAGATCCAGACAATTACCTCACATGTCGGAACGCACTGTGGTTGAGGTAAGCAAGAGCCCCCTGAAGGACAATTGACTTGACGAAGTTCACATTTTTCATTGGGTTGACACTTGAAGCCCTGAAATTGAAGGCTCAAATCTTAGTTTTTATTAGCAGTGCAGCTGCTATTACCCTTAGAATTTTTCTACAAACTCTGACCATATGGGCGATCGCACTGTTACACCTATCACTCTGAAACTTGCCATATGGTCTCATCATGAGTTTATCTTGCTTCCGTCAACTTTTGGTAAACTTCTGTGACAATATTTTTTTATTTTCTCAACTAAAAAGCTAGCTTTTCCTGCCAAAATGTAAATGATTGTAGGTACCTACATGGTCAGCTGCTGCTGCTCTCCTGCTGCACTGCTAGGTCACGCTTCACTGAGCAGCTGCTGGGTAATAATGGCTGGTTCTCGCATGGAGGTTTGTTTATAGCTTTTGAAATTTTGATTGTTTCAACTTGCAGAGGGTTGTCAGTCAACTTTATTCATGTATTTTGACAGGTAATGATATCCTGAGGTGTTCAGCCAGGGTTGTAGCATTGGTAGACTCACAATTTGTCAGCTTTGCTCGTGTTTTATAGATCAGATTTATCCACGAGTGTAAACCTTTTAGCAGTTTGGAGGGCCCAGGTTGGAATCTCGGCTGGGACAATATTTTAGGATTTCTTCAAATTTGTCATTTGATGACTGTTACATCGGAAGAAAAATAGATAAATATGTAGATAGATCTATAAATTAAGAGATAGATACATCTAGAAAGATACACAGATGGATTGCCAAGTTTGTAGATGGACATCTATTGATTGATTGAATCAGACTAATTAATAGTCACATAGCCTACATAGATTTAAAGCCCAAGTTGTACTGTTCATTGGTCAGTGGGTTGGCACTCTAAACTCATCAGTGACAGATTATTCAGGCCTGCGCTGCTTAAAGTGCTTGCACGTTATTTTTATTTGTTGAGAACAGTTCACAATCTTGTTCTTTTTCCCACACAGAACGTGAATCTATAATATCTGTGCTATGAGTAGGTAATTGTTGTCCAATGTCCATCTAACTGCTACGGAAGATGTACAAATTCAAATGTAAATACGTAATTAAATGTAAATGTAAGATTTTGTATAGTTTATTACATCGATGAAGCCAGTGCCAAGAGACTTTACAATTACACCCTTGGCACTGGGTCTTAACAGGATACGTTTGCCCAAATTGCTTACTCCCTTCACATATTCTGAATGTTCCCTTATGAAAATCTATACAGCTCACTATGTGTGAAGAAATTTAAGCATAATATAATGTTAAGTAATTTATATTATATATATTATATAGATAGTGGATGGTGAGGAGACCAATATTGAGTTTTATTGGCCGAAGCAGTAATATTGGTCGAGGCCAGAGGCCGAGACCAATATTACCTGCTGAGGCCAATAAAACTCAATATTGGTCGACTCAACATCTACTATTTGTTATATTCTGCACCAAAATTTTCAGACTTATGCATGTTTTTAAACAAAAGAGTTTTATTCTCTAACCATCGTCAATAAAAACATGTAGAGGAAAAAATTTTTTTTACATCTGAACTTTCTATCTAGCTATCTATTCAGCTATATTATTTACCTATAATCTATTTGTCTATCTATAATTTAATCTTTATTACTTTCCTATTGTAAAAACGTTTTCAAATTGGTGTTCTTAATACTTAGGTATAGTATTTTAATGATTAAATTATTTTTAAGAATTATCTTTAATCATTTTGAAAGATTAATAGTACATTTTCAGCAGCAAGTTGTTTCTCAGTCTCACAATGCTTTAATTGCTGCTTGTTCAATTGGATTGATTTCTGTCAACTACAAATACTTTTTAGGATGAGGCACTTTAATTGGAATTTGGTCAATTATCCTTGATCACAATTAGCACCTTGAGGAGTTATTGTGTACCCTTCAATGACAATCGAGAATTTGATAGGAATGTAGTCAATGCAATGAAATACTCAGAAAGACTGGTTCTGCCACTGCAATAAGTCAAGTGCATGTGCACTGAGGACGCCAATATAAGGCGCCAATAACACTCTCCACATGCCAATATCGTTATTTATTGGCGTGGCACGTGATTGATATCCTGTCACTTGATTGGCTCACACATTTTGGTGCAGAATATATATATATGTAGTATAATCTTTGCGGTACATGTACTTACCTTACACGTTGGTTTTTTTCCTGCACAGTAAGTTTCCACACATAAGTGTGGGATTATAAACTTCGGACATTTGGAAGTGTTTCGTGCAGGTCGAAACTTACATTGTGTGCCTGCTGGACATTTAACACCCTGAAAATGTAGTCATTATTCAAGAGTCACATTGATTCTGTAGATGAATTACATACAACTTCTAGTGTCTTACACCATTTCACATCACCTTAAGTAAACAAAGAATTGTGGTGTAAGAGTTTTAGGAATCAATATAAAGTCAAGAACTTGAGTTAGAAACCACATGAATAATTGGAATAGATGATGTCAGAATAAACTCACTCGGCATGTCGGTCTACAATATCGTACTTCACAACGACGTTCACCGCACCTGGCCTCCGCAAGCACGCATTGCTCATTGGTACTGCATCTGTTACCCTTGAAGAAAGAAACACAAAACATGTACACATAAAGTTGGCAATCAGGGGGAAAGTTGCACGCTATTTAGACCCACTTAACAGCAGAAATGTCAATTTCCCTTACTGACACAGGTTTCTTTGGCAAAGTTGCCATACGTGTCAGTGAAGAAAAGTTGGCATTTCTGCCATTAAGTGGGTCAAAATAGCGTGCCGACTTTACCCGGATTGCCAACCCCTTTATAGGGTATGATTCAAAATTACAGGGTAAGGTGGCGGAACTTGCAAAAACAATCAAACAATGTGATCTTGTTAGCGGCGTCAGCCAGCTCTTGCACCAAGCATTTGGGACAAGTCTTGTTAGCACTCTGGTGATCGTCCTCTCTCATCAATCTCATTCAAACTTAAAATACAGTCTCAATGGAATTTTTGCTTGAGCCCAGTCAATTTTGGTGTTCAACTGTATCAAACAAAAAATTAATTTAGAAACTAAACAGACTGAAATTCAAGGGTCAAAGGTCAGGCGAATCTGTTCACTTCGTGCATTTCCGTGAGGGGGCGTGGCATGTAAGCAATGATACTGAGTGGGCCTATAGCCTGGGCCTATTGATACATGACATTGTCATTGTGGCTGTATCAATTGAGTCAATTGACAGCTGATGCGACCCACTGTTCACTCAGTGCATTGAAGGCCAATTTATAATAGCAGATTAACTCCTGGACCTTTTTATCATTCTTGATTGCTATTCTTGATTGCTATTCACGATTGCTATTCACGATTGCTATTCACGATTGCTATGCTTGATTGCTATGCTTGATTGCAATGCTTGATTACTATGCTTGATTGCTATGCTTGACTACCATGAATCTATAAGTTACCCCTTATAGCTCTATGGGATTACCATTCATGGAATACACAGCCTCAAAGCTCAGCATGCTTACTGCATAGCTCCCCATTTGTCAAAATCTGAATGCATCAGACCAAACAAGGGAACAAACCAATCACAGGCCCAAGCCTAATTCAGGGTGTGCTTGTCATATATATATTCAAAGGTACCATGTTCTTCCTGGACCTGCAAACTTCATCTTGACAGAAAATAGGTCTTCTTGGAATCAGCCAACATCAGTTCTAGGAGTTCTTTCAAAGGTCACATTTGTAAGACAGTTTTCTTTTAAAAATGACCTATTTTCTGTCCTGAATAACCTAGCAGATTCAGTCAGAGGCTTGTCCACAGCTAGGCTACGAGCAGCTGTAACTCACCAGACATTGTTTTCAATATCTTTGCTCCATCCAATTTAAATCAAAATTTTTTTTAGAAATAGTCACTTTTTTTTAAAATTTCGGAAATGATAAGGTTTAGTACGATGCTGGACGGGCAAGTGTTAAGAGTATCAGGGCAAGTGTGAAGAGTATCCGGGCAAGTGTGAAGAGTATCCGGGCAAGTGAATTTTTAGCATTACTTGCCCTGAGGGCAAGTGATTAAAAAAGTTAACTTCGAGGCCTGCACACAGATAGACAGACAAGTATAAATAGATTAGGTATAGATAGATCACAGGCCCAAGCCTAATAAGTCTTTCCTTTACTTGTCACTATTGTATTTATCTGAATGACACAATTCAAAAGTCTAATGTTCCCAGGGACATGGGGGGATATCAAATCCCATCCAGAGCAGAGGGACAGGGAATTACAAAGGAATATGGCCAAGGGATAGGGGGACAAAAAACCCCATCCAGAGCCTCACTAGTCATGAACCTTTGACGCCGCTTAAAGTGCTTGCACGTTATTTTTTTTCTTTTGTGCTGATCTAGTTTCATCCTCAGGTTATTATGCTCATCACAGTAAGTACAATTACTTAAACCATCAAGGGGCTGGATTTGCCCCAAGAATAAAAGGTAGAGGTAAAGGTAAAGGTAGAGGTAAAGGTAAAGGTGGGAGTTTATAGTCTGCTTCCATGCTTTTAATTGCAACTGCATGCTCAGCCTACTTTACACAGTACCTTCGGCTGACAGGCTTGCTGATCATTCTTGATCAGTCTCACTCCCCTGTACTGGGGGACATACATCTGGCAGCCTCACACTACACCATCACTGATCAATTTAGTACCTTCTCCACCTGCAGCCAACCTCCCCATTTACACCTGGGTGGAGTGAAGCAGTGATTCAGGGAGGATCTGCTCATTCCCTCCATGCCCCCAGCGGGGTTTGAACCCACAACCTTGCGCGTGCGAGTCCAGCACCTTACCCACTGGACCATGGGGACTCACAGGGGCGGGTTTCCCCCACCTTACCCTACTTTCAAAAATGTAGGTGAATTATTACAATTCATTGTTGTGACGAGTTTTCATCACATTTTTTTTACTTGATCACTGAACCAACCCACTTAATTTTTATACAATAAGAAAGACTAGGCTTACCTCCAGTTTTAAAATTGTGAATTTCATAAAAATTTCGTTAAGGCACTTTTTTTAGCAAATAAAATTTCTTCAGGAGCTTTATGTTGGGTTAACGAAACTCTAACAACCAGCTTTAACATAAAATAGCCATATACATATGAATATCACAACCTTACATTTTTGTAAATTGAAAGATTCAAATATCAAAATGAAGATACCAAGCATGACGGATATCTGTTTCGACAGCGAGCTATAGGGGAGCAAGGCGAAGGGGGTGATCCAGGTCTTTCAGAGGGACACTTCCTTGGTTCAAGAACACATCGAAATCCTCGTTGTCTCGTACAAAAAGACTGTGATAAATATGCAATAAATTATGAAATGACACTTTTTTTTTTAAGAATATAGATGGACGATAACTTTGCAGATTAATTACGGTTATGCCCAGTTTCAAAATTTTCCAAAATTGTTCTTATTTTTTACCATAATGAAGAGAACCAGTCTTGTTGGATAGAGATGACTGGCACTGTATCATTTTAAAGGTCTTCCATGGTTTGTTAGTTCTAACACTGATATACATGTACTGGCGGTAAAATATCAGAGCTATTTCATGGGGATCGCAAGCGCAATAACAAGTGCAATGCGCATGTGTGAAATCTTATCTGAAATTGTATCTGTGGTAAACATTGTCTTTGGTAATATGGGGGTGAATCGGGACAGAATTGGCCCTTTTCCTGTCATAGCATGGGAAAAAAACATCTAAAAATCTCAGAATAGTCTCAAATTGTGTCCAGGTACTAGGTTTGAACTTTCCCAGAGAGCATAAAAGATGTATACCTATAATTTGCAATAATGTGTAAAAAATTCAATTTTTAGCAAAATGTAATAAAGCACTGTAAATTATCAAAAATTTAGTTATCTGCAAATTTTACAAGTGATGAATAAGGTCAAATCTGAAGTGGCTCCCTATCTAAATATATTCTGTAAGATGTTTTTTAAGATTTATGACAACGAAAAGATTATCACAACTCAAAACATCAAGCTATGTTAGCTCAAACAAATTGTGCAACCATCTCACTCAATCATTTGATCTGACTCAAAATTTCAAATTTTACGGTGTAGCATTGGTTGCCGCATTAAACTTACCGATTCTAGAGCAATCAGACTAGATTTTAAATGCTACAACTGTACATCCCACTATCATGCGCAGTGTTATATTACATAAAATTAAAGGTGGCCAAAGTTACCCGAAACGAGGGATAAAAGTACAAAACTGTTGATATTCAATGGATGGCTTTTTTTAAACTCAGAACTTGTGTTCCGATGTGGCCAAAGTAACAAAGTTCAACAAAATTTTAAAAAATTCTGCGAAATTTACATAACATTGATGATGGTGCGGCTGGGTAATAAATGTAAACGGAAAACAAAACTGTCAGTGATCTGTTCTAGTCAGATCTGACTTATAGGGTTCCCCAATAATGAAATTTATCAGAGAACTGCGTTTATGTGTGATGTGTAATTACCGGGCAAGTTGGTGGCTTGTTAGAGACACATTGTGTCATAACAATTCCTCCTCTGTGTTCGAAACCCCTGCGTAGTTCACAGTGAAAATTCTTCTTACACTTGACACCCTGTAATTAATATCATAATAAACCATAAATTATTAAATGTCTTGATTGGTATGTACTACCAGGGTATTCAATCATGTTTTACCAGTTTGCCAGTTGATTCAGTAAAAGCACTCATGCAGTGCTACAGTCTACCATATCATATACCTTGCCAGGAACCAAGAAAAACCCTCCATCCGATACTGCCCCGGTTCCCCCTATTAGTAACGCATTATTGTTTTAATGAATATTCACTTATGTACCAGAAATACTCTTAAATATTATAGACTGAATTTGCTACTAATAGAAGAACAACTAAAAAGGAACACTTGTAAGCAAAAGTACTTATGGAAATCATCTAACAACTGTTATTTCTTTCTCAGGAGCACTCTAATGAGATTTCTCGTAGGTGAAGGTGGTCAAAATATTTTGGGGCGGGGGTTGCTTAAAATATAATGGCCAAAATTAAGTCTGAAAAATTCATAAATTAAAACAATTCTTTCCAAAATATTGCATTTTTCCAAATTTTTTTGGAAGCTGCAACCCCCGCCTCCCCAGGTATCAATCGTACAATCTAAATTGCCAAAAATTTGGCTAAAAATTATACGTTTTTTTTTACAATACTCGTGAAAATATATGCAATAATTGTGAACAACTTTCGATATTCGCCAAAGAAAAAAGGAAAGGAGAAAATTATATAAATTTGAAGGTTTTCTGACTGGTGGGCCTTCTGACTTAATTACGGCCTTCAGATTAGTGGGCCTTCTGACTAATGGGCCTTCTGATGATAAGGCGCACACCGAGGTGGGGATGTGATTAATTATCGTAAATTTAATTTGCGTACATGAGTGAATTTAACCTGCATATTGAGTTATATTGATTGATTGCAACGATATAGATAGTGACAAATGGCTTATTATATTTCATACTAATTTATAAGCAATTTGATGTGTGAACGAACGTTGGCATTCACTCCGATATTTCATTAGATGAAATGTTGGCAAATTGCACGTAGTTACACTGCACATCAGCATTTTGAGATATATTCATCATATAAATACAAAGTTATACAAAGTTATATCAATAAGTGCATGGACGTTCAAAGTCACTCCGAGGTCCAGGGTGCATGAATTTGAACAGAGTGAATGCCAGCGTTCGTTCACACATCAAATTGCTTGTAAAGTAGTATGAAATATAATAAAACAATGGACCCTCTCTATAACAATTTGGTGTTCAAAGACACTCCAAAGTGTGTGTAATTTCATCATCATCCACTTATATTTTGAAATTATTTGCTGTTCGCCCCTTCCAATCTCATCCAACAAGTTTCTGGTGGATTTTTGAGGTATTTGAGGAAGATTCTAATATGACAAGTATATAAAGCCAGGGTCATTCAGCATTTTTTTGGGCACAAAGTTGTTCAATGTCACCTCATTTTATGGTAACTAAAATATGGAAGTGTACTTACTTTGCAAGTCGCTTGAAACTCCGGCTTAGGTACACAAATTCGTCTTCGTGAGCAAGGTTTGAGAGTCCTGGTTCTGCATATCACTCGGACGACCTTGCATTCTTTGTCTGGTGGACAGGGAACTCCCTTAAAAAGACAAATAGGCATACATGAAAATTATAGAGAGCTACAGAAGACAAACTTCAGCCATTAAAGTTGGGTAGGCTGGCAGATTTTTTGCAGTTTATGCTTAAGGACTAAAGATCAGGAATAATCTAGCTGTGGTACTGAGAAATAAATCCTCAACTATTGGTCTCAAAACTGACAAATATTTGTTGCATAGTAGCATCGGGGTGTTAACCCAAAGCTTTCAGATTAACCCCCCCCCCGAAAAAAAGATGTCAACGTTAGCCCCCGTACATTTCGCGTTTTCAGCCCATCTTTTCTCTACAATTTTAGCCTGAAAAATTAGGCTATGCTGCATATCACTGATAATTTTGACCATTTAGAAAGACTTCATTAACACTATATAAGGATGGTTTTTTAATTCATTAGTCAGTCACTCATATATTTTGGTCCAGTTTGGTGCATTTTGGGGAGAAATTTGATTAAAATGCTTAAATTTTGTAGCAATTAAATTTAAAGTGCATGTCACACCACTCATCAGTGAGGTCACAAGTTGCCTTATGACAATTTGACACTTCATTTCAATGCATTTGATAGGGCTTGTTATGAGGTCATTGATGTCCGCTAGCAGCTGAATGTAAGTACTCGTCATTCGTCCTCTGTATCATTTGATGTACTTGCTCAAATTTACCAATTTTTTTTCTGTGATTTCATGTTGTATTTGACGTGAAATCTTCAGAGGAGCTTACAGAAGGGTTACAATATGTTCACCCAGATGGAAAAAAGTTTGTGAAATATTATCATTACCATTTAGCACAAATAAAATTTTTCTTTTGGGTCCAGGCGGTGCAGTTTTCATGCTTTGGCATTTACATACTAATTAGTTTCAGGTAGTAGACTACATGTATTATAATTTTCAGTGGCGTAGCTAGGAAATTTTCCAGGGGGGGCAAAATATTCAAGTCAGCGATGGAAATGGAACATTTTTGTCGGGGGAGCTATTATCGCTGTCGCGGCAGAAGCGCGCCATCGGCAAAATGCAACATTTTATGACAATGTAATCATTTCTTTCCTGGTCAGGATGGAGCCAGGGGGGGCGACCGCCCCCCCTGCCCCCCCCTGTAGCTACGCCACTGATAATTTTGCATTTAAAAGTCAATGTTTGTGTCAGGTAAAGCTGCTAGATTGAAGTCAAGACATTTACCTAAAAAAGTAAACACTTGAACAATAAACAATTATCAAAGCACTGAATTTGGCGGTTCTTCTACTTCTTCCCAAGAAATATTTCCTTTCAATTTTAGAGTGTAGCAGCTACCCACTCTCTATTAAGTTGGACAATTACTTTTATGCAATGAGTCATAATTATTATGTGATTTACCTTGCAGGGTAGTGGTTTTTCTCTCGGAAGACACCTATTCACTAAACACAAAATACCAGGAGGACATGCGAAACCACCACGTCTTCGTCTGCATTCTGTACCAGGTGGGCATCGAATCACCTAAACATAAGATACAAAATTTAAAAAGCTAGGTATATAGTTTAGGGGTTGTTTTTCAATCGGTGTACATAGTATTGTCTCAAGGGGGTCAAAAATGAAGGTCTTTTTTTTCAGACAAAATCAACTTTTTTCTGTTGCTATACACCGTGCCTTGGATTTCTGAAAATTTTAGGGCAACAAGTATTCTGAATTTTTATTTATTTGACTTTTTGATAATTTGACCAAGTATCAACACTCTGCTCTTCCCTCTATTACTATTACTGGATGTATAGAACACCCAGTTGTATGGGCTTGTGCTGAGTGGATAGATATAAATATGACAATGAAAAATCATCTTACTTGCTTAATTTTGGCCAAGAACTTTGTGCGTATCAAGGAAAAAAGACGTTTCAAACCAATTTCCTCAATTTTTCGGAGAGGACAAGATTTGACGGAAAGCTGTTTTTGGTGTTTTCCGCGCTACGAGTATCGCGCAGTTGGTAAACTGAAGTGAAAAACTTTAAAAAAAGTTGTCTAATCTATTGAAGGAGTATTTCTGTAAAATAAAAATACTCTTAATTTGATGTTATCACTGTTTTAGCCGACCCAATTTCGGAGAGGACAATATGTGACGGAATTGACCTTAAAGTATTCAATGCAGGATTCTGAAGAGACTAATCATAGTTGTTGCATGTAATTCTAACATTGAACTCTTGGGACCATGTTGAAAGCATATTCACATTGGTTAAAACTTACTGTTAGGTCAGGACTGAAAAATCTGAAGCGATATTTGCCTAATTTGCAAATGAGACAGTAAATTTTGGTCAAAATTATACAGATACATTTTTTCGGGCAGTTATCAACCGATTTGAATAACTTTTTCGCTACTGTAGGTCCGTCTCAGTATGTTTAATCATTCTGTGCAGCGTTTTTTCCACATATATGCATGGTATTTCTGGTATTTTGGATATTGTGTGTTTTTCCAGAGCGTACCCCGATTGACAAACAACCCTTAGATGTCGTAGAAGAAGATGGTGAAAGAATTAGAGGCCTCGGTGCAAAAGTAATATGATTAATTGGCCGCAAAGTGTCTTGTTTATTTATTTGCGAGGTTTTGAGGGTTTGGCCCAAAAAGGTCAAATCGGAAACAGGGCTGATTAGAGTTTAAATGAAGGTATTGGGAACATTTAAATGAAGGTTGATTAATATTCTGGGATGAGGCCAGGTAATAGACCCGATAAGATGACATTTCGCCTTGTAGCTCAGCTCCAGTTGCACTTGGAGCTTTGGTTGACGGCTTGTCTGATACCCCTATTACCTGCCCTCATTCCTATTTAACAATGATATAACTGAGGTGTAATGGCAGGGCTACACAAGCTGCCAAAGTGTCAAATCTGTAAATCCGACTTTACGGAATTGCTCCTATATCTGAACTGAAACCACAAATTGATGCAGGCAATACGCTGGAAATGTTTTTAAGGGCGTTAGGGTGAACTCGGGGTAATCACAATTTGCTTGGAATCATTCATTTTTTGTGGGTTCAATTCCGATATTTTCATTTCCGGGCAATTTTTAGCAAAAAAAAACCAAACCAAGGAAGCTGACTCCAGCCAAAAAATGGTCTAAAAAAGCATGCATTTTAATAAAAGCCGGAGTGGCCTGACACAAGTCGCATGCCACAAATTTTTTTTAACCAATTTTCACTTTTTGGTCATAACCAACTTTTTATACTACTGGCATATTGAAATTCCAAAAAGCGTTTTTTTCAGCCCGCCCTAGTGTCAAAGCTGATTGCACTTTGCAACATATAGCTTTGAAAGTCTTTAATTGTATGTATATTACCCATTGACATGTAATGCTAACTGGTAAAGGGATGATTTGACATATTTTACAGTTTTACTAAGTTTGTTTGAATTTTTAACAGTGACACTTCGTCTTGTCTAGACCTATACATATGGCCTGGGTATGTGCTTTGACATTTAGCTATACCAGGTCCACTTGTCATTCACTTTATTAACAATAACAATAACAAAAAAAACCAAAAAAAACAAAAACAAAACTATCAGACTAATGCCGATTCATTGAATTAATTGGTAAAATGATAAATGGTTGATTACTTCATGGCAAGTTCATGCACCTGTATTTTAGTATTAAGCCTACTCATGTGTATTAAAATCTGTACACAAATTTGATTATTTCATCTCAGTTTTTTGTGGTAACTCAATTAAACCAGCCTACTGTGATGTTCAATGGATGACCTGGACTTTTAATCAATCTAACAGTAACAGCTGAAGAAGTATGATTGCTTACATTCAGCTCTTTGATCATTAAGAATAAAATAGCATTTTATAGGGATACAACCGAGTCATTTAATCTCATAAGGAACATTTTGGTGCATGACAATAAGTATTCTTAATTTAACGGCTGGTCATGCGTCATGAATTGGTCCATTTTGCGTCGCAGGTCAAAAATGTCTATTTTTTCTATTTTTTGATATATCATCACAGAAGCACATCACTTTACAGTGTTTCAAACAGAGCTTAATTATCTTTATACTTACCGAGATATGGGCACTTTTGTGCCTCCCCCACTCATTGAAATATGTAGACTAAAGGGAAGGTATTTTCTCAAAATTGATCTTTTTTAGTTAAATGTCTAACTTTTCTACTACGTACACAATTATATTGGGGTTTGTTGCAAAATGATTGTGACTAGTTCCTCTAATGATATATGTTGACACTTTTTACATAAATCCCATTGATCGATATGTAATCCTGACAGCAAAAACAGGTATTTTTTCTTTTAAAATTCCTCTAAATTGCCGCCTTGTACTTGAGTTTCCAAGTGAAATTCACCAAAGAATTAAGAAAAATTATATTCCCTTTAACCAAGCATGTTCTGGAATTTTTTGTCCTTTTATGAGCCTGCTCATCTTAAATGTAACAAAATTACAACACAGGAAGATTTCTGGTCCCTGGATTAAAGTGATTGGGAATTAGCATTAGAATGAAGAATATATAGATGGATATGTCGATAGATATGGTAAGCACAGCCCTGTAATAGCTGTATGGCCTGTTGTGGCTACTCACAAGGTTACATTGATGAAATGAGAGAGAGGACAGGAGTCCTCAACATGCCACAAATTTACCCCATGAGAGGGATCTTTTCCTTTCCTTGCCCAGCACAGGCTCTAATATACAAGGATACCCCAATATAGCAACTAATCTGAATGACATCAAGCTTTTGCTTTTTAAGGGTACATTGAAAATATTTGCAATCACAAACTACATCATTTTGCAAGATGTTTTCTGTAGATTACTGCTAAGGTTGAGAATGACATCTGCTTGGCTTTTCCTGAGAAGCACTCAAAAACCCCAATTAAGACATCTCAATCATAGCACATGAACTAAAATACCTATCTGAAAAAATAAACCATGACTGGGACAGTGCAGAGGGGCTGATTTCTCCTCTTCACAAAATTGCTACACCGACTCCGCTACATCGACTCCGGATCCGCCCCTGATTCTGACTGACATGCTTCAACGCTCTGGGCAGTAGCATTTTAATGGTTTAAGTGAATTTAAAAAGGATAACAGTTCTGTAAACTAGAGAATATTTACTTTCTTATGATGTCAAATATGTTGAAGTAACTTAGACGGAAGTGGTAGAAAAGTTCGATTGAATATTTCGTTTTGATTCAGATCAATTTTCAAAATTTTAATTTAAAACATTGGTAGGTCAACTTGACATTATGCAGGTTGGGTTAGTTGATACGCATCAACTAACCCAGCCTGTTCTGTCTCAACTCACCCATCCCCGCCATTTTTTCTGAAACATGCTGGACTCGGACCATGTATGAAACTGGGTCATCTTAAATAGCTTATAGGATAGCTATTTTTATAAACTATACCAAGGTACTAAGTTACTCTGAGATATCCTTGATCCCTTGCCAGAACAAAAGCATTTACCTGCTGAGCACAAACTCACTTTGAACAGTGATTTTTCCACTTTTTGGCTTCACTCCTCAACCTTTATTCCGATTTCCTTAAACCTGGAAAAATGCTTTTACATTCTGCTTCTCGCACATGGCACAATTTTCTCAAATAATCATTTGTATCACCAGGAGATGGGGCGTATCAACTAACCTTGCATCTTAACTAACCTGCCTCACTCCTACAGTTGGAATCATTACGGGAGAAAATAAGCACTTCTCAGGTGAAAATATTTCAGTTTTTCATAAAATATTGCTACAAAATTGTGAAAATTGTGTGTTTCTCATAACATATTTGGCATACTTGGACACAAAGGGCCCTGAAGACTGAATTCGATTTCCTTGCAAGATAAGTTGCTATATTGCCCAGTTTCTTCCACTGCCATGAAAATAAAATAATTCGAATTATTATCAATTATTATTTTCATAATATTATGTGGTTATTTGATAGACAAATATATTTTAAAATTTCGATGGTCATGTCACATTTTGGCTTCATTAATTTTGATTTAGGCCACTGTCTCTGTTCAGGACTGACGAGTGGCAGCAGAATGCTGACAGTCCCAGGAAAATCGAATTGGGTCAACAAATATTTGATCTGTTTTGGACAGATCACAAGATCAGGTCACACAACAGCTGTCCATATTACTACGACAAACTACTTTCACAAAGCATGTTTGCTGGCAAAGATCCAGTCCATTGCTTTGAATGAAAATGTTTGGAAATCATGAGAAAAAAGAAAGTTTTGAAACTTTAGCATAAACTTTGCCTGTGAAAGGGATGATTTTACTCATCAGAAGTTTGATGGTATTCAATCTACTTATGCCATTTAGTGCATGTTAAATTGTGGTCAAAAAAGTGTACAAAAAGAATGCTCTCTCACTTATTCACGTGCCCTTACAAAGCCACTGTTTTTGCTTTGTGATATCAAAAATGCTCATTTGTATTTATTCTGTTATTTTATAGAGATTTATTAACTAGGACAACAATAAAATTTACAATTTCAAAAAAGCTGTGCAACACTCAACAAAATGACTTGTCCATGCCACAAGTGGCCCCTTCTATACAGGCATTTTTTGTGAGCTACAATGTATACATCCTACATGATAAAAAATAGTTCCAACTTATTTTGGTATTTACAAGCTGTCTGCTTAAAATTGAAGCCAACCAAAGTCAGATTAGACACTTACAGAGTTTTTGGAAATAAACTAGACCATCACTAAATGATGGAACTGTCCTGGTTTCTTCCAGACACCGTCCGATTTCTCACTAAGATTGAAATTCTGTTGACCGCTCACAGAAGCTCGCGAATTTTGCACCCTAGGTGGCAGCAAATAGCAGTCAACTTGTAGACAGTTTATGCCATATAATAACAGGTGGGCATATTAATTGTTCACTATTGCACAATTAATAACTGTTGATTTATATGCTGACTTATATCCAGTTATCATTTTGATGATTTGAATAGTCTTTCTTGGCTGGTAATGAGCTATTTGACCCAAAATTAATGATCTTTGGATAAAATAGGAATATTGAGACACCAAGGTATGCTTATTTGTAAAAGATACTTAATTAATGCATTTATGTAGTATTAAGGGTTAAAAAAATCTGATATAATGTTTTTGTTTATGCTAGCAACCAGGACTAGGCCTAATATCTAGTTCCAAAATTAACAATGTGATCAATTTCAGTGATAAAATGGCAGCACTGCCCAGTAAGCAAAATACTTAAGAACCAAGTTTAACCTTATGCACATGGTCTTAGCTCCGTTGGTGAAATAGGTCCAAGGTGTCTATTCATCGGCTTTCTTGATGTCAAAATTACCTGCTCCACCTGACTGAAGTTTTGGTTTCCATGGCAACCACAGAATGACTTAAAAATTCCCAAATTGTCCAATATTTTGGGAACCACATTAATTTTGTTCTGTGAAGATTTCACAATTCTGCATTTAATATAAGTGTCCATATGAAAAAAAAGTCGAGAACTTTCTGAACGCCCCTCATAAAACCTTCAAGCAGCAGAAATAGAAAAACCAGAACCGCAAGCGGTTTAAACGCTCGTCTGTTAATGTGAAATCTATCAATGTGTGCCAGATTATCACCCACAGGCCAATACCTGTAGCTAATTTTATAACCCTAAGCGATGGGGAGTTCAAGAAATGAAGAAAGACGGCTGCCAAATGGCCGCCATCTTGGATTTCTCAACATGTTCCTGATCCATACCCACAGGCCAATACCCGTACCAAATTTCATAATTGCAAGTTAAATACTAGAGTTTCGATCGGGACCGATGCGAACGGACAGTTCTCGCCATGTGTGTTGGTTGCTGTGTGGAGGTTTTTCTGAGGCATATATAGTAATATGTGAAATTGTAAATGTCACAGCATATTGCATAAGACCAAGGCACACTATTACCTTTTTGACGGCCACAATTAAATGCGAGACGCTAGTGCCTCTGCACACTAGGTAAAATCAGTCCACTGCAGCAGCTGGAAATCAACAGAGCTGAAATAACACCAAAAGTGGAATCATGTTTGTATGAGCCAAGTCACTACTCCAGAAGCAATATCATTGTATATTAGTGTTGTGCCGTTTCCAATAATTTTGGTTCGATTTCGATTTTTCCACTGCAACCGAAACTCGAACCGAAGTTCAATCTAACAACCGAGTGTTTCGGTTGTTGTATGATATCTAATTTTATTAAGAAAACGAAGAAGTAATCAGGGAAATGTTGATCTGTTCACTTTCCAAGTTGCGTGCCATGGTACTGCATTGAATTTCTGGACCGTTGCAACTTCGGTTCTTGGGTCGGAATATCTCGGAAACAACCAAAAACCGAACTGAACGAAAAATATCACAACAGCCCAACACTCTTATATATGTACCATTCAAAAGGCAACTCAGGAAATGTGATAAAATATGGCAAGGAAGTAAGAATCTTGAGTTCTGCAGCGAACAAGAAATTGTGCCCTAACCAATACGGGCAACTGTCACTGCCACTGCCAACAGGAAGAACCCCTTAACATATTCAAAACAGTGAAACTGCTGAAAAAACTCAAATGTACAGAACATTTCAAATGAAGGCATAACTCTCCACTCTCCAGACATGATCAAACACCAGTGTAATAGTTAGCTGAAATTTAACATTACACATATTATACCCATTTGACTCAAAATAAAATGGAGATTTTTCGTCAGGTTCTCCAAAAGCAATGAGTCACTTCCTTGGTTGAAAGCTAACGGCTGAAGTCTGATGGAAGTAAAAATCATGGAGAAAGATTGAAAGTATTCACCACTAAAAAATCTTGTTGGTTTCTTGGCACAAATACTCATCAATATGACAAGTTTCGCCTCGTCTTCATGACGAAGGCTATATGTACGAGTTTTGCCTCGTCATGACGATGGTTCATTCAAAAAATCGTCAAAATCTTGTCAGGGTCTTGTCACAACCAGGTTGTTTGATCAGGTAAGGACAAGTTTGTCTTTGTCATGACATGGACACAGTTAAAAACTCCTGTTGAAAACTCATCAAATTGTTGTCAAAAACCTTTCAACAGAATTCTGAAGTAGGTACTTAACGCAAAATATGACAAATAAAGGCCTATATTTTGCTGTCAACAGTGCTTATTCACGAATTTCCAGCCACTCCATCATGTTCTGAATCAGTTAAACCAACCAGAGTATAGTAAGCATTGTATCGGTCTATTTCAAGGTTTGTAAATGAAAATTAACTTCTAAATAAATTTACAGGATGAATATTACTTTAATTATGCATCATTTACAACATCAAATGGAATTGAGTTTGTATAAAAGCATTCAGTGACTTCTTTACATTTACAGTCCAACATAATGTCATTATATATACATAATGCAAGATGCACAACACTAGGGGTTCTCCAGTAACGGAAAATCCAATTTTTCAATAACGAAAAATGTGCAATAGGGCGTGCCAGTTACGAATTTGTACTACAGTTTGTCTCATAACATGCGAACAACCTCCAATTAAGGACTCGGAAATATGCTTAGTAATTCTAAATGGGTGCTGCTACATGAGAGACAATAAAGCAGATGGCGACATAACTAGGCCTATTCCTAAAAATCCAGTAGTTCCAGTAGCTTCAGTAGTTCCATTAGATAGACGTAGTGACGCTTTGAATATTATTGGCTTACAGAACTAGGAGTCCATACACAGGGCAAACAGAATATGTAACTCAATATGCTACATCCTGCCATCGTGCAGAGACAGTTAAAATGAATTGTAACATTTCACTCTGATTCAGAGGTTCACCTATATACTAAAGGCGGGAATTCGCGAAAGAAGAAGAAGACGAAGCAAACTGGTGTTTGGCCTGATTGCCAAGAATCTAGAGGTCACACAACAGAAATACACATACTCACGGGTAGAAGAGCCAATTTGCAATTTATTTATCAGATTTTGTGACGCTTTGGTGCATTTTTTGTCCGATTTTTGACAACGACCGTGTGTTCTACAAATGAGATAGACAAACTGAAAATCATGCATAAGTTGCAATCGTGGTACCAAGCATATTTGAAAGATTTGGAGCGGTCTTTGCAGGGAGGGAATAAGACATTATTCTACAAATTAAAAGGCCTGTATTTCAATATTCCAGTTATAATTTTGCATACCAGTGTTGGTATGCCAGGCAGTCAGCCTGCATAGGCAGCTGTAATAGTCGGTCAGTATGGTAAATATTTTTGACGGAGCTTTTAATGAAATCACATTGACTGAAATTCCACAAAAACTCAACATGTTCAAGGAAATCAACTCCAGTGTCATAAGGAAGGTTGGTTATAGAATGAGATGCTTTTGAAGCCACTGGATCTATCCAGAGAACCAAAAAGTCTGCCCCTATTCCTGAAGCATGGAGGGCAATAATACCTTGGTACCAAGAAGTACTGTTTTCCCAACTAAAGTACAAAAGGGTGCATGCCACTTGCAGGCCCTATATGAGGGAGCATCATCAAATCAACAAAAGTGACAAAACACATTATATTAGCATTGTGGTATAATGCAGTTGCAAATGCGCAACAGGGCTTTGGAGTCGGGTAAAAAGTGAACCGACTCTGACTCCCGACTCCTTTGGCTTTCTGAAAAGCGACTCAGACTCCGACTCCTTAGGCCTCCTGAATTACGACTGCGACTCCCGACTCCGCTTATTGGCATTATTGCACACTAATATTACATGTTTAACAGGGAGGAAAATTTATTCTACAAAGTTTCATAGGATTATGTACATGAACACTTGTTTTGGAAGTTTTGTGTAAAATTTTTGGCTAAATTTCACATTTTGAAAACTGAGTTTTTGTAAATCATATTAATTATTTCTAGGAGTCAGGAGTCACCTATTTCATTTTCGACTCCGACTCCACCTAAAAATCAAAGTTCGACTCCGACTCCACCCAAAAATCTCCGACTCCACGACTCCGACTCCTGACTCTGACTCCAAAGCCCTGATGCGCACCTGAATTAAAACTGTTGATATTGACACATTTCATACTAGTAGGTGGTAAATAGCGAACTGCGGATTGGGGAAGTTTGCGGAGTGGCAACATTGTACAATAAAATGTAGACGGTCCTGGGTATGGACTATTGGCCCAGAAGGAAATTTGCCTATGTGAATTAGCTACTGCAATTACCTTATGCCATAATCTGTTTGAAAGAGACTGTCTCACGGTAGTGACAAGGTCCCCGAAGTGCAGAGGTTCAGATACTCTGTAGCTTTCTAGAATTGGGTCAAAATTGAAATATAGAGCTTTTATCATGACCTGTACTGATTTTCTGGTGGTATACGTGAAATTATACCTAAAATACAAATTTTGAACATCCTAGTTCAGTTATCACCGCAAGGTTTCCTCAGGAAGAGTCAATTCCAGTAAGAATGCAGAGTGACCTTTCGGCACATGGGTCAACTGTATGGAGTTTACAATACAACACAGACACGTGCCCCCATACAGAAGAAACAAACCACCATGTTATTGGACTTAGTCTATGTCCAGTCTTTACTCAATGAATTATGGCATATAAAACAGAGCATCTTGTGGTTGTGCCAGGATAGTTATGCACACTTAGCAGCCAATTTCAATCAGAAAGTAGCAGATAATGTCAATCAGAAAGTAGCAATATATAGACAGGTATTGGAACAAAGCTGCGTTTAAAAGGTTCTTGCAAACATGACCATTCCTATATCTTCAAATTGTTCGCATGAGAGAAATCTTCAGGCATTTCAACGCTGGTCGATTTGCATTTTCTACAGCTTTGGTGGCACTTCAGTGTTCGGCGTTCTCATGGTGCTGGAAGAAGAATTGAAGAAAAGTTAATGGCAATTTAACATCAATAAAAATAACCTTGAAATTATTCAATTTACGTCTGGGCTTTCGCAAAGTACTCCAGCCAAACTACTCACTGCTCAGGCAGAAAAACTTGCAAGCCGCTTTCCTTCACTTCCTACAAAAACCTTAAGTATCTAGGTGTGGTCCAGTGATGGGCACAATTCAATTCATGAATTGAATTAATTTGAATTAATTCAAAATTTAAAAAGTTGATGAATTTAATTTAATTTAATTTAATTGACCATGTTGGAAAAATGCAACGAATTGAATTAAATTGATATAGGCAGTGAATTGCGGTTTTAATTTCAATTCATTTTCAATTCATCCCGTATATATTTTATATCATTATTGGTCATACCTCATGAAAAAAAGCTCCAAAAGTGAGAAGTTAGAGTCTGAACCTTTGAAGGATTATTGAAATTGTTTGGCTAAAAGTATTTTGTGTCATTTGGAAAAATATCTAGGTTGTTACTAGCCTATCTAGGCCTACAGAGGTCTATGTTCAAATATTAGTAAGTGGCTTCCATATTGAACAATGATCAAATTGATTAAAGCAATGACCGCAATACTACATGCAATCAGACAATTCAAAGAAGACACAGAACAGCAGAAGCAACTTTGGCAATTGAGCAAAAATTTCCCCTTTTTTAAAATATTTTGGTGTCATGCTTGATCTTCAAGTTTGAGTTAATCAGGCCTATCTTCTGATATAGCAATGAATGCACATTTTGGCACATGAATTAAAACTTCAGCTTTTGCTTCAATTATCAGGATAAAATGCTAATTTACGTAAATCTGTCCAGTGTCCATGTATATCTTTGCAACAGAATAATTATTTATGCACTTATTTATAAACATTTCAGAATCAGAAATCTTTGGTGATTTTTGTTTTCTACAAGGCATTGTAATATTGATACAATTTTTCAATAAAATAAAATGTGCAAATGTTAGCTTGCCTGCTGAAAACGTCCACAGAGGTCATTGCATGATCAACTTATGAGAACAAAATGACAAACTAACAATGTTTTGTACTTCTGACACAAATTTGTGTCATCATGCAATCTTGAACACTGCGACTTCAAATGTTGACAAACATATATATCTATTAGTCAATGATGAGTGAGCAGTATAATATTGCAAACTCATCTTCGTGCCTGGTGCTTGTGGTCTTCTACTGGACATAATTTATCACTAAGACAAGTTACGCAACAAAATGAATTGAATTGAATTGACTGTCACTATGAATTGAATTGAATTGAGCACATGCCAAAAATCAAGTGATTGAATTGAATTTGCACTTATGCGCAAATAAATTGAATTGAATTGCATGCAGCTGAATTGTGCCATCACTGGTTTGGTCCCTCAAATTTATATTCTTTTACCAGTATGCTTTTTAGTCATTTCTGACCGAGCATCATTCTCCTCCAATTTTTCATTTCCATTTCAATCTTTTACTCAAGGTGTCGCCCCTGAATGTTGCTGATGCTTCTGTAAACAATGTAATTTCTTATCCTTTTCCCCAGCTTCACAGGTACTATGCTAGTAATGTAAATGCATCATCTCGACCATTAAAGAAAAAGTGTAGCATCACATTTCAGGAATTATTCTGGAAAATTCAGCTTTTAAAACCAATTTCATGAAACTTTTTTCTTTATAAATATCATAAAAAATGTCAATGATATACAGCTATCGCAGATAACACTGACCAATAAGAACAAGTTTGAACAATGAAGATTGTAATCAATATAATCTTCACTGTTTTTATTAGAGATAAGTTTATTTTCCTGAACAAATTAATGATAATCAATAAGAATTGTAATCATTTAGGAAGCACTCTTCGCAAATATTTGGACTGGCAAGAGCTACTGGTCAAGTAGGACCACTGGCAAATATAACAAAGTTTGTGTTAAAACATTCACACTCTTGATTCTAATCTTGAAGCAGAAGTTGTATTTAGATCTTTTTAAATGTTCGCTCCAAAAATATGTGGCTTCCTGCGAATTGAAAAAAAATTACATTTGCTCGCTTGCATATGAAAATCTGTCAAAAATTAAATTTATTAAAAAAATCAAAAATTGTTCACTTGCGCAATTTTTTCCTCTTCAAATCTGTCATCTATAAAATCAATTTGGTGTGTCCTTATAATAAAACAGTATATTTTTGAAATTTCAATTAATTACCTCATTTTCAAAGTTTTTAGGATATGTTGCAACAATCTTCACCACCATGCTACATGTACATCAGATCCGTCCATGGTACAGTGCGCTTGTCAAAGGTCTTGATCAGGAGTGAAAACTTCTATGGTCTGAAGAACGAGTACACATCACCATCATTTGACCTGAAATGATTAATGGATTTTCAATGATAACATCATAGTACCTTGAGTAGCCTTAGTACAAATCACATGGGCAGCTGCACCTTCATCCTGTGAACAATAGAAACAGGCTGAGTGGCAGCATACCCTCAGCATTCAGCTGCTATTTTGTTGACAATGTTCCGCACGAGAGAAATTTTGATGGACCTTATTTAAATTACTCTATTATTATACTTATATACAAATATATATATTGATTTTAATTTCAAATCAAGATTTGAATTAAATTGGATTTCAATTATTTAACATTAATAAAAAAATCAGGATTTTTCTCAATTCGATGGCAGAAACCCTCAGGTTATCGCATTATTACGCATTGACACCCAGCTTGATTGCTGATCTTGAGCACAAAATGAGTACTAATAAATTATATATGGTAAATTTAAAACACATTGTCTAAACAGAATTTCAAAATATGAAATGGATGATCTGTATTGACATTCCTCCTATTGAATGCACAAATGCAATATATTGGGTAATGTTAATACCTTGATGTTTTTTCAAATTTGCTCATTATCAATATAATTATATAGAGACCTGTGCCATCCAATCAACAACAAACAAATATACATGTTGTCATGTACCACCATATTACCTTTCAGCATTCCAAACTAATGATCACTCCTTTGTGGAACAATCTTCAAAGGCAGCAACTGGAGAAAGGGTTTGACGCTTTCCCCAACTCATTTGCATCCCTTACATCAGCGTAAATCTTTCCATCTCCTTCACAAAGAGCCTGAAATTTTGAAAATAATTTTGAAATTCTTAAAGACTTGTTAGCTTATAATAATTATATTCCAAACTGTACAATGGAAATGCACCTGTTTCCTGAAATACCAAATAAGAAATCCAGCATCCCATTTTAGAAAATATACAGATAATTTGGTTACATGTATTTTATTGCTAGTTCCCACTATCCATAAAACATGTAAAAACGTGTTAATGATCTAAAATATCAAATGAATCAAAGTTGGGCTTTAATTTTTTTTTTCCGATCCAAACTGACTCCAATAGGTTCTGTCTTTGTGATTCACTGGGCTCGTTTTATTGCAAAAAGACCTTATTGCAAAAGACACAGAAAAGCAGAAAATAGGGATGCACGGATATCCGGCAAGGTATCTGGTATCCGGCCGGATATTGGAATTTGCAGGATATCCGGTATCCGGCAGAATTAGGGTGTCTTAACCGGATATCTGGGATGCTAAAAAATACGTGAAAAGCTGAACAAACTTTGAGGATAAGTAAAAGAATGTTACAAAAACACAGTCAAAAACATGACGTAGCCATCTTCAAAATATAAATTCAGTCAAAGAACATAACGAAAAACATTCCATCTGAGGAACTGTCCTCCTGCCGGACACATATATATATCGGCTCTCAGAAAAAAATATTCATAATCAACCGCAAATGCAGCAAAACGTCCTTTTTCGTGTGTTTATTATCCGGTTCCAACTATCCGGTTGCTATCCGGTATCCGGCATTTGGTGTTGCCGGATTATCCGGTATCCGGTGACCGGCTATTTTCACTATCCGTGCATCACTAGCAGAAAAATTCAAGACTTAGCTATCAGGTAGCAAGTGAACAGACCATCAACTCCTTCAGCTTTATTAAAATCAACTCAAAAACCATTCAGAATGTACAACTGGGGTGGGCGGGGAATTGGTAGTTTTGCCTGAGGGGTACTAACGTTTTGCATTGTTTCAAGAGGGCAGGGTACTACATTTCATTTCGGTACATGTCTTTAGAGGGAGTCATATGAATTTTGAAGATAAGAAAAAAATCATAAACAAGCAATCCAAAATCGCGCAGCAAAAATGTGATTTCCAGGAATTTCGCTCCGAGCTCGGCAACATTTCCACAAGCATCATCAATCCATCAGGAGTACTGCCAAAGTTAAAAATTGTAATCAAGAATAGTTTTGTCAGTTTGAGGTTTAAAAAGAATATGATATTATAGACTAGTACGTATGACCATCATTCGATTATAATAATTTGTTAATTAATATTTAATCAATATAAATGTATAATTTGTTCCTACATATGGCTGTTTTCTTGTTTAATTTGGTATTTTGATTTTTTATATTCTTTGTCATTCAATTCAAATTTTGATTAATTTGTTACCTGCATTATTCGGCAGCGGTTCATTTGACAGAACATCAACTGGCGAAGGCATTGACGACTGAAGAAGTGCCGGGAAGAAAAATTATAATCTAAATCATATATATGATATTATCTAAACGGTTCAATAAAATAAGTCCCCCTTTACGAAAACATGAATAATGTGACGATCCGCCGCTAGGGGCGTTGTACGCAGCGACTGCAATGCGCATGTGCGAAGAACGACTTCCGCCCTCTCGATTGCAAGAATTCAAAGTGGTTTGACGTACGTAAAGACGCTCGACTAAAACAGGTATTTATGACTAAATACTGAGTAACAGCGACTGCTGTTTATAGTGGTGGCAGCGGTAAAAGGCTGTTGAAGCTTTGTGTCACGCTTTTGGAGCTTTTTCTCGGCGTTTTTCGACGCCCGAAACACTTTTAAAATCGCCGGTTGAGGTTGTCAGAATCAACCGACGCCATTAAGCACATGTAGATATTTTAGAATTTATGACTTGTGAACCCCGTAGCTTTAATTTAAACCGTAGAATTTCACCCATCACCCCCCAATTTAGATCAACAATATAGTTTTCTATCAAACCCAATCACAAAATTGAACTGTCAACTTGCAAATTTCGCAAATTCTGACGTTTGCCTTTGCATTTTTATCGGAAATTTTTCCGCGAAGTTCAATCTGACAGCTAGCAGTGTTAGACCAATCGTTCTGTAAATATCGAAATAAATCATTTTCGTGTAATTGGGTGTATCTACATTATATATATCTGTGATTTTGTTTTATTTTTCACGAATTTAGTGATTGCCACTTTGTTTTTTCTCTGGAATTTTCCAGACTTGACAGATTAGACTTGGGGCCTATTTTGACAGTATTTGATTCGTGAATGAATTAAATTAATTTCGCTGGGTTCAAAGTTAGTGTATATATTTTTGCACTGTTTCAAAAAAATAAAAAATAAAAAAAAAAGGGGGAGAAAGTGGGGTAACTTGGTCACAGAAATATTTTGACAATTCATAGCACTTTATTGAAACATTTCAAACATTTTTGTGTATTGACTTAGCACATGTGTTTATTTAGTGAAACTTAGAATACAAGGGATACTTGTGAATGTGGAATAGTACCTGTGAATATACAGTGTACTTGTGAATATTGAATGACACCTGTGTGACTTGTGAAATACTTTGTTATTGTCTAATCTATAGCTGTCTTTTGACAAGTGTAGATAATTGGAATTCTAGAATATTAAGCCACAACACAGTTTACAGTTATTGTTGTCAAGTTGAATATAACTGACACCTATTGTTACTGCACATTTTGAAAGTAATATATCAAGTTACAGAGATTAGTGCTTGAAATTATTTCTATTATTGTCATAACTTATTGTTTATAGATTTAGTTTATGACAAACCAAACCACCCACTTCTGAAGTAAAGTCTTGAGTAAGATTCTATTTATTCAATTAAATTATTTACTGTCGATTACCAGTTGAGTAGATCAACTATTTACTGATTGAGAGTGTTTTCATATTTTGTGGAGAGTGTATCACTTATATACATTGATCGCGGAGACTCCTCTGAGTCAATAGTGACTAATTTCAACACAATGATGTTGAAATAGTGCTGTTCTCGATGCTCTTCGGCATTCACACAATTCAATAACTTTGTTATTGAAATCTGCAGTAATTTTGCAGAATTTATTCGCATTTGAGAATGTCGAATTTTAGAGTGGTTAATATCCACACGGCATCCGAGGCCGAATTACGGACTTTAAATGGAATCGGCGAATCACGCGCACGGCAAATAGTGCAGTTACGGAAACGAGACGTCCAATTGACTCCTGAAATAGTAGCTTTATCTTTGAAAACTTCAGCGGCGGTGTTTGAAAATCTTGTCAACGATGGATTGTTGTCATTTGAAACACAGGGCGCCTGCGGATTCAATAGAGCACCTGGAATGGGTCGTGGGTACCCCCCCAGGGAAGGCCGAAATGGACGCTCTACGAGAAACCGGGCTACGGATCTTCAAGAACAGTCAGTGAAGAACTGCCGTACCCCCTGGGAAAAGCATCCTTTTATCAACAGCAAGTTGAACAACAAGATGTCAGGCCAAAGTCCCAACAATTGTCAAGCAAGTAAGTGGTGATAATTACTCCTCACAGAATGTGCGACAACAACCACTTAATAATTTAATGACGGGGCTGATCATCAATGATTCTGAGAAACAGCCATCAGGCGATTCTATGTCGCCCCCCAGTCAGGAGACGCAAGTAGAGATGACATTGGCTAACAACATGATTTCACTATTACAGAATCAAATTAATGATGTTTCAGAGAGATTGCGACAGACCCGATTGGCGTTATCCAGTGCTGAGAATGAAAATGAAGCCACCTTTCTCTACATGCAGGTTGACCAACTGCATCTCCAGATGACACACATGTTAAGAAACAAAGTGTCTGGCAAGTTAAACAGCGGACAGCTTATGAGTACCCTACTGGAATGGACAAAAATGAGTTTTGGTCGATGTCCCAATCTTCCACGGAGAAATTTATTGACAGTGCTCATCGACGTCATGTTGAGACACCTGCAACGCAGACTGCCCCAACTATTTCCAGGCATAAAACCAATGATGATGTGCGGTCTTCCACACCGGTGACTCAACACCCAGGGAAGTCGATGCCGCAGGTCATGGAAGGGACATTTCGGCGGTCATCACACACTTGCCCTCGGACAGAGTCTTCAGACCTCCAACCAACCAGCAAGAATCTCTACAATTTGAAGATGCTGAAGATGGGGAAGGCCCCAGATGGAGAAATAAGAAGAAGGAAGCTCCAGAGGTCTTCCCAGAGAGACAGAGACGATTGGTGAAGGAAGCACCACCCAAGAAGTCTCAGGATGTCCGGACCAAGTCACCACATTCAAATGTGCGCTTTGCTCCTAATACTTATGTAAATGAATCAAATGTAGTTTCAAAGTGTACCTCAGTCTCATGAGTTTAACTATGTACATTCCGAGCCTTTGGACAAAGTCCATGCTGGGAATTTTTACAATGATGATTTTCGTTTTGTAAATTCTGAGGCGAATGACAAAGTTCACCCTCCGAATCATTATGGTCCACAAATGTAAATTATGGTTCAAATGTAAAATTTGGGTCACGAGAAAGATGTCGACCGCAGAATCCTAGTGATTCTCGTTTTGTAAATTCTGCGCCAGTGGATAGGACGCAGGCTCAGAATCAAGGAAGTTCTATGTACCAGGTTCTCAGTCCATGCAGACAACGGGTGGGGTTCCACCAAACTCTGTACAGGGTTACATGGACGGGACTGGATTTCATCCTTATGATTTTTACGGTGATTCCCGTCACCCCCCACCTGGCTACCATGGAGTCAAGAGATGCATCCCGGAAAAAGAAGAAGGCTAAGCCAGATTCCAGTTCTTCTGAATCCTCCGATACTGATTCGGACAGTGACACTTCCTCTTCCTCTGAGTCCGATGATTCTGATTCAGATGACAACGACAATGGAGATCGCGGTAGGGGGTTCAAGAAGAAGAAACCCTTGCGAAGGAAGAGCCCATCAGGGCCGCAGATCCAATTATTTAAAGGGGGAGTGAATGAGTGGGAAAGTTTTATATTTTATTTTGGAAATTTGGCACGCCAGTACAAGTGGAAAGAAGAAGAAGAAACTTCAACGCCTACTTGAATGTCTACGAGACAAGGCTGTCGAGCATGTATCTACACTGCCTCGATCCACCAGGAAAAGCTACAGGAAGCTGTTGAAAGCTTTAAGTAAACGCTTTGGCACGGGAACCATGCCACATGTTCTTAGGAAGAATATTTATAATTTACGGCAGGAGACCACCGAAAGCCTTGATGAATTTGCGGACAAGGTCCAGCAAATGGTCCAAAGAGCCTATAAGGACACTGGAAGGAAGACAATTAATGTCATGGGAGTTGAAGCTCTCCTGAAAGGAGTGAGAGACAAGGATGCTTCAAAATTTGCAGCCCACAGGAAGCCAAAGAATGTCAGAGCTGCTTTACAATATATCAAGGAGCATCAGCCATAGAGAGCTTTATTGGAAAGCCCACCTCTTCAAGAATGGTCACATTCGAAGATGACACCTATGTCCGGCAGGGTCGTTTTTCAGATCGCGATTCATCGCCTAGCAGACAGCCACAGCAGAGAAGATATTCTATTCTCCGGGTTCGAAGCAATCCAACAATCGAAATGACAGAAGTTGGACACCAGACGACAGTTTTCCAACCGGACAACAGAACAACCATCTTCTATGTATCCGCTTCCTTGGAATGACCGCAGACAATCTCCAAACAGGATGCGAGATGGAAAGTGCTACAATTGTAATGAGACGGGACACTTCCGGATCGATTGTCCGTATCCACCTCATCGTCTGAGATCTGACAGTCCAGTGAGTCCACAGAGGCCCGCGCGACGCCAAGAAATTGCCACAAGCCCTTTAAGGACGATGCATAGTCAGGGACAAGGGAATGGGCGTTCCCGAGTCCTGGAAGAGGTACACAGACTGACATGTATCCCTACAGTCGGGACAAGAAGGTGTTTCAAGGTTCTGCACTCAACACTCCAGGATGGACTATGATAGTGAATATTGGCCTCAATGGTCATATGGTGGAAGCCATTGTGGATACAGCTTCACAAATAACTCTTCTGGGCACCAAGACCGCCGAGAAGTTAGCTTAAACTGGATGAAGATGCACCGATAAAGATCCATGGGATCGGCGAGAATATGGAAATGCAGGCCAAAATTGTCCGCGACATCGATCTCACGGTGGAGGAGAAACTTGTAAATGGGACATTATTGTTGCTGCCGCAAGGGAATTCTGCATCCTCGGCATTGATTATCTTCACCAGATGAATGCAGAGATAGACCTAAACTCCATGTCTAAGAATTCAAGGAAAAGTAATTCCTGCAGAAATTCGGGCCAACTTGTCTGCTACAGAAGCTGCCAAATCGGAGCATGTTTCAGTTACGGAGTCATGTGAACTCCCACCTTTTTCTGGTCGTATTGTTCATTGTAGATTGTCACA
This sequence comes from Platynereis dumerilii, assembly GCA_026936325.1. Taxonomy (NCBI): domain Eukaryota; kingdom Metazoa; phylum Annelida; class Polychaeta; order Phyllodocida; family Nereididae; genus Platynereis; species Platynereis dumerilii. The sequence goes on from JAPTHN010000077.1 coordinate 297,067, forward strand.
GTTAATAAAAAGACAAATGTCTGATTGAACCAATTTCTTTGTTGCAACAGAAGGACAAATTGTTAGTTCCAGAAATGCTGCTTGACGAGAGCCTCACCGCAGATTTGCATGTCTTCAACATGTCTGATGAGACTGTGACCCTGATGGAGGGAACGAAGATTGCCAAGGCCAGTGAGATTGAAGACATCATTACCCTAGAAGATTGGGAAACAGGAAGATAAGGGTACCGTAGGACCTGAACAGGAAGACTCTTCATTTCGGAGCTCTGCGGCTCCCCGGGAGGCTCAGTGGGAACTAGTGTCTTTAGTTGCAGACCAGACGTGGATTCACAGGACCCAAAGTTGAACCTGCCTGATCATCTTATTCCAATGTTCAAATTAGCAAGTTCACAGTTAGAAATAGAAGAAAGTAGGCAAGTAGAAGCGTTATTAGCGGAATTTCAAGATGTGTTTGCAGCACATGATTTTGATCTTGGTGAGTTCACCGCGCTCACACACAAAGATTGATACCGGCGACGCGCGGCCTGTGAAATGTGGGTCTGCGTCGCACGCCATAGGATTTCAAGATAAAGAAGAGGAACACCTCCGGAAAATGGTTGATGCAGGGATCATACAGCCGTCCACCAGCGACTGGGCAGCTGCTCCAGTGATAGTCAAAAAGAAATGTGGCAGCTACCGCTACTGTCTTGACTATCGTGGTCTTAACCAAGTAACAAGGAAGGATAATTTTCCTTTGCCACTCATTGAGGAATGCCTTGAAGCCTATCAGATACTGTTTACTTTAGTACGCTTGATATGGCTTCGGGCTATTGGCAAATTTTAATAGATCCGTCGATCGACATAAAACCGCATTCCTAACCAAATATGGTTTGTATGAGCATGTCAGGCTTGCTATGGGCCTTTGCAACAGCCCTGCGACCTATCAACGCGCCATGACTCTGGTGCTGCGTGATCTTTGTGAAAGATGTGCTGTGTTATTTGGATGATCTCATCATTCTGGTAAGGAC